>RJWJ010005152.1:35600-61278 GCA_004363605.1 Indri indri | reverse complement strand
AATACCTGTCCTTAAAACCCAGCTTATGAACCTACGTATAGAATTATTCTAATTCTGTCTGAAAAAAACTGATAGGTGTAAAAGAAGGCTGTAAAAACATATACACAAGAGCATCTATTTGATGAAACACGAGGCAGCTCTAGTGCACTTTGGCAGACACCAGCAGGCATAGGGCAGTGCAGGGCAGGTGGTAGGGGACTGAGACAGGATGCAGATGCCAGAAAGGGGTCTAGGCAGCTGTGTCCAGAGTGCCCTGAAGACCGAGAAGGGATTACTGAGAGGGGATGGGAAGTCTGGGAAGCCTGTACAGGGGTTGGGTAATGGAGGGTGGACATCATGCTCTCTGGGAAGGATCTGTCAACAGTGTGGACACTTCAACCTAGAATGAATGCTATGTAGATTTGGGGTCAACAGCAAATGAAGTTGTTTTAATATACATGTGAATTTTCCAAATAAAATTGCTGTCTTAGTGAACAACCCATTTCATGACATTTGTTTCTCTGGGAAATGTGTTCATTTTCATTAAAAAAGAAAAGAGGAGATGATGCCACCTGGTGGCCAGAGTCATGATAGCAGCTCTGTGTGTCAGACCAGAGGATTGTGAAAGGGAGGGAGAAGGATGGAGGTTGGGATCTCAGCTTAATGGTATTAGTCAGAATTTTCTGAAAATTTCCACCCGCTGTGAGCAATCTCTTTATGTGCATCATTTTCTGAGATATCTAAACCTGAGATTGGAAGCTCAATCCTGTATGAACTGAAGATAAAGCTGTATTTGTGAGTGTGTGAGTACTGACGTGATAAGATTTGAGGAGACATAGAAACACAAGACCATAAGGCTGCTCGTTACAAGTATTTTCCGTGTTCAAATTTTTATAAATTCTTTTTTCCTCAACACAAAATTTCAAATGATAATAAATTGAAATCATCATCCATCTCTCACTAGCCAGACTCCCATCCCCTGACGACAAGGAGTCTACTGTTAATAGAATGGTGGATACTCTCCAGACATGTCCTTGTATGTGAACACACATACATAGTCTGTTCCAAAAGAGGAATTACAGTAATCATATTCTGTTACAACTATTCTTTTCCACATAGCATTGATTCTCAAGATTTATCTTTGCATCTTATTAGTTCTTGTGGTTTTGGCATATTTTAGTATTTATTGTTTGTGTATATTTTATATGAATTACCTGTTGGAATTACTTCCTAATTTCTTTGTTTGTTAGTAAGTGTGCTTCACAAGCCATAGATACTAACTCTCTATGTAAGATGAGTTTGCAAATGTTTTCTCCCAGCTTTTCACACAATCCTTAGTGGTTTTTTTCTTTTGAAATGTGTTTTTTAAATTCAAATAATATTGCGACTTAACTCTACAGAACTTAACTTTTTTAAAAAGAAGTTTAATGACACCCCGGAAGCATTTATTGGCAGCCCCCAGGGAGATAAGACTATTCAGAGCCCAGGAGGAGTGAAGACAAAATTGGAAAAAATTTGCAGTAATTCCAGGGTTAGCTATTGATCAGGAGACAACAAAGTTGTTTCTCTGATTTACTTAAAATCTCACAAAGTCAGCACCCTGATCTGAATAATGGTCATAATGGTGGGTAACTTGAACAGCTGTTAGGATTAAAGGAGATGAAATATAAAGAGCATTTGTCTAAAGTAGTTCAGTATATATTATTTTTCTTCCCTCCAACTCACCTGTCCCAAGGGCAGCACCTGAGCTTCTGCCTGAGCCCACTCATCACTTCAGGGATCAGCCAACTTATCAGGCCCTACACCCAGGTCTCTTGGCACAAAGGGCAAAATTTCATCTCCTCTGTCATATTCATCACCCAGAGGGGTTGTCGAGTGAGGCCCCGTGGGCCCACAATGACAGGGGAGTGTGATCTGACCATTTCTCAAGTCCTGGAAGCCAATCTTCTAAAAGGGGGGCTACTCAGGGTCCTCTAAGGAGGACTACTCGGTATGTTAATATAATTAGAGGAAAATTCTGAACCCTTCCCGCAGTCACCAATGTAAGGGTACTCATATCATGCATTATCCAGACACAGCACACCAGGATTTCAGCCACCAGATGCCTCACTGAGAGACAAAAATCCAAGAGTTACTAGCATTTTTGGACACACAATTTTCCATTCTTACATTCGCCAATAACTAAATATATATTTCCTTGGGGGTGTCTCATTAACTCTGAAGTGGAAATAAGAAAGTAAGAAGGAAAATGAACATATGGACAACTTCAAGGGTTAAATCTGAGATGAGTTGGCTCCTTCACATTAACTTTTAAATTTGTTCAAGTTTCAAGTAATTGAATATTTTCAAAAATTCTTCCTTGGACCCCTTGTCACCCATTCAGCCACAAAATCTCAATCTCTCTCTCTCTCTCTCTCTCTCTCTCTCTCTCTCTCTCATTCTCTCTCCCCTTCAAATTCAAATTACCTGAAAGAGCTTCCTATATCCTCTGTTAACATTCTTCACTTTGCACTGACTTTTCATTCCACTGTACTATGGCTTCTGTCCCAAGGATTGCAATGGACATGCTCTTATCAAGGTAACAAACCACCTTTTTGTCACTAGAAACAGCTATTTGGTTCAAATGTATTAATATACTATTACTTTCAATAACCTCCTAAAATATGTATGCTTTTGAAGATTTCTTTTTTCCCATAACAAATCTTTGCCATTTTTCCAGTCTCTCAAGCATGATGTACAGGGTACAAATTCGAAGTATAATACTTACTAACTGAAGTCCTGGGAAAAGTACTTATTTTCTTCATTCTTCAGGTTTTAAAAAAATGAATAGACTTTTAGGGAAGTTTTAGTTTTACAGAAAAACAAGCAGAAAGTACAGATTTTCCGTGTACTGCTGCACTCTCTCCCAGTTTCCCCTATTAGTAACATCTTGCAAATTAGTGAGGTACCTTTGTTACAACCGGTGAGCCAATTTTGATACATTTACTAACTAAAGTCCATTGTTTACATTGTTTCACTCTTTGTATTGTACACTCTAGGGATTTGACAAATGTATAATGACATGTATCCACCACAACAGTATTATGGAGAATAGTTTCACTGTCCTAAAAATCCCCTGTGACCCATTTACTCATCCCTTTCCTTTTTCTCTCCTTCCCATATGATTCCCTGGCAAGGACTGTTCTTTTTACTGTCTCCATGGTTTTGACATTTGAATAATGGCATATAGTTGGAATCATATAGTATGAGGCCTTTTCAGATTGGCTTCTTTCACTTAGCAATATGCTTTTAAGTTTCCTCCACGTCTTTTTGTGTCTTGATAGCTCATTCATTTTAGGTGCTGAATAATATTCCCTTTCATAAATATACCACAGTTTGTTTATTCATTAATCTAATGAAAGACATCTTCATTGCTTCCACATCTTGGTAATTGTAAATAAAGCTACTACAAACATTTATGGGCAGGTTTTCGTGAAGGCATAAGTTTTCAACATATTTGGGTGAATACCAAGGAATGCAATTGATGGATCATATGGTAAGAGTATGTTTAGTTTTGTAAGAAACTGCCAAAATGTTCTCCACAATCATACCATTTTATATTCCCACCAGAATGAATGAGAGGTCCTGTTGCTCCGCATCTTCTTCAGCATTTGGTGCTGTCAGTGTTTTGGATTTTTGGCCATTCTAATAAGTGTATAGTGGTATCTCATTGTTGTTTTAAATTGCAAATCCTTAATGACATATGATGAGGAGCATCTTTTCCTGTGCTTATTTACTGTTTGTATATCTTCTTTGGAAAGGTGTCTGTTCAGATCTGTTGTCCACTTTTTAATTGGGCTGTTTATTTTCTTATTATTGAGTTTTAAGAGTTCACGTATATTGTGGCTATAACTCCTTTATCAGATATATGTTTTTCAAATATTTTCTTCCAGTCTTTGGCTTGTCTTTTTGTTTTCTTAACAGTGTCTTTCACAGAGAAGTTTTTAATTTTAACGAAGTCCAACATCACTTTTTTTCTTTCCTGGATTGTGGTTTTAATGTTGTATGTAAAAATTTATCATCATACCCAAGCTCATCTAAAGTTTCTCCTATGTTATCTTCTAGGAGTCTTATAGTTTGTGTATTATATTTAGTTCTGTGATACATTTTGAGTTAATTTTTGTGAAAAGTATAAGGTCTATGTCTAGATTCTTCTTCCTCCTCCTCTCCTCCTCTTCTTCCTCGCCTCTTCCCCTCCTTCCTCCTCCTCCTCCTCCTTCTTCTTCTTCTTCCCTTCCTCCTCCTCCTCCTTCTTCTCTTTTCTTATTCTTTTCAGTTTTTTCTTTTTTTAGTTTTTTTTTTTTTTTTTGGAGACAAGAATCTCACTCTGTCACCCGAGCTAGAGTGCCGTGGTGTCAGCCTAGCTCACAGCAACCTCAAACTCCTGGGCTCAAGTGATCCTCCTGCCTCAGCCTCCCAAGTAGCTGGGACTACAGGCATGTGCCACCGTGCCCAGCTGATTTTTTTTCTATATATATTTTAATTGTCCAGCTAATTTCTTTCTATTTTTAGTAGAAACGGGGACTCACTCTTGCTCAGGCTGGTCTCGAACTCCTGACCTCAAACGATCCACCCGCCTCGGCCTCGCAGAGTGCTAGGATTACAGGCGTCACCCACCGCGCCTGGCCGCTTATTCTTCTTTCTTATTCTTCTCTTTTTTTCCAGATATTCCAGTATCAATTGTTGAATGTCCCTTGGTTTTTCATCTATAAGATAGGAATTAGCTACAGTATCTACCTCAAACAGTACTGTAAACATTAAATGAGTTTGACCCATAATACATTTTAGCCATTTTAATTTATTTTTTATATATCTTTATTGGTATTAGTATCCCTGCAGCCATGGAAAAATAGAATATAGATTTCTGTGTATTCATAATCAATGACTTTGAAGTATATTGTTAGTGAGTATATTAGATTTCTAGGACCGCCATAAAAAATTACCATGATCTTTGTGGTTTAAAACAATAGGAATTCATTCTCATATAGTTCTAGATACCAGAAGTTTGAAATAAAGGTGTCTACAGGGCCACACTCCCTCTGAAGACTCTGAAAACGCAAAAGGAGAATTCTTCCTTTCCTCTTCCAGCATCTTGTGGCTTCTGCTTTCCTTGGTTTGTGGCAGCATAACTCCAATCTCTGCCTCCATCTTCACATGGCCTTCTTCCTTGTGTGTGTCAAATCTCCCTCTCCTTTTTCTTATAAGGACATGAGTTATTGGATTTAGATTCCACTCTAAATCCAGAATGTTCTCATCCTGAGACCCTTAATTACATTTGTAAAGATCCAATTGCCAGTAAGTTCACATTCACAAGTATGGGAGTTTAGGACTTGGTTATAATTCTGAGGGACACAATTCAATCCAGTACAGAGAGACAAGCAGGTTACAAAATGAAGTATAAATGTAAGACCATATCTTATCTTTTGTAGGTAATATAAAAATACATGCACACAAACATAGATATATAAATACCTGCATAGGAAAACTTCTAGAAGAATATAATGCAGATGAAAACATTAGCAGGGCTTATCTTTGGGTGATATGTTTTGAGGTAATGCAGTTTTACTTCATTTTGTGTATCAAATATTTTACCTATAATAAACACTTATTACTCTTGAAATTATACAAAAAAATAAAAAAACAAAATACCATGGAAACATAAGAATCTTCATCCCCACTGATAGGACAGCCACTCAGCTTTAGAACAGGGAACATCCTTGAGGCACAGGAACAGAGAAAAGATGTTGGGGAATCCCATTCTATAGTTTATCAGGGCACACTTCTCCCAACTTCCAAACCACAATGATCATTATCAATATTTTAAATCTCTGCCTATTTAACTGGCAAAAAAACACAAAACATGGTACCTGCAATGGTTAATTTTATGTGTCAACCTGGCTAGGCCATGTTACCCAGATATTTGGTCAAACACAAGTTAAAATGTTGCTATGATGGTATGAGATAAGATTGCTATTTAAATCAGTACAGTCTGAGTAAGCAGGTCACCCTCCATAACGTGGATGGGCCTCATCCAATCAGTAAAGGTCTTAAGTGAAAAAAGACTGAGGTCTTTCAAAGGAGAGGGAATTCTGCCTCCAGACTGCCTTTGGGCTTAAGCAGGCACTAAAGGCAGAAGTGAGCTACATTAAAAAGTGGCCCAAATCCCCCTAGTTTTCACTCCTGTTACATTCACTGCCTTCTTTCTCCCAGCCTGCAACTACAGCCTAATGGGAGTTCCCTGTGATTAGTCGACAGAGGAAGAGAAGACTCAGGCCTGGTTTATAAATAGTCTGCATAATATTTAGTCACCATATGGAAGTGGACAGCTTGGACAACTGCAGCACTACAGCCCCTTTCTGGAACATCTTTGAAGGACAATGGTGAAGGGAAATCCTCCTAGAATTTTCCAGGGCAGAACTTTTAGCAACGTACTTGGTTATTCATTTTACTTGGAAGAAGAAATGGCCAAATGTGGAATTATACACCAATTTATGGGCTGTGGCCAATGATTTGGCTGGATGATCAGGGACTTGGAAGGAACATAATTGGAAAATTGGTGAAAAGTAAACTAGGGGAAGAGATATGTGGATAGACCTCTCCAAATGGGCAAACACGTGAAGATATTTCTGTCCTGTGTGAATACACACTGAAGGATGATCTCAATAGAAGAGCATTTTAATAATTACGTGGACAGGATGACCTGTTCTATGGATACAATTCAGCCTCTTTCCTCAGCACCCCTGCTATTGCCCAATGAGCTCATGAATAAGTTGTCCATAATGGCAGGTATAGAGAATATGCAGTGGCTCAGCAGCATGGACTTCCACTCACCAAGGCCGACCTGGCTACAGCCACTGCTGAGTGCCCAATCTGCCAGCAGCAGAGACCAACACTAAGTCCTTGATATAGCATCATTCACCAGGGTGATCAGCCAGCTACCTGGTGACAGGTTGATTACATTAGACTACACCCATCACGGAAAGGGCAGCATTTTGTTCTTACTAGAATAGGCACTTACAGTAGATACGGATTTTTCTTCCTTACACATAATGCTTCTGCAAAATCTACCATTTGTGGACTTACAGAGTGCCTTATCCATCCCCACAGTATTCCACACTGCATTGCTCACTTCATTGAAAATCAAGTGCAGCAATGGGCCCATGCTTATAGAATTCACTGGTCTTACCATGTTCCCCATCATCCTGAAGCAGCCAGCTTGAGAGAATGGTAAATGGCCTTTTGAAGACTCAGTTATAGTGCCATCTAGGTGGCAATACCTTGAAGGGCTGGTGAAAGGTTTTCCAGGAAGCCGTATATGCTCTGAATCAACATCCAATATATGGTACTGTTTTTACCATAGCCAGGATTCACAATTCCAGGAATCAAGGAGTGGAAATGGGAGTGGCACCACTCACTATTACCCCTGGTAACCCACTACCAACATTTTTGCTTCCTGTCTCTGTGATTTTATGCTCTGCTAGCCTAGAGGTCTTAGTTCCAGAGAGAAGTATGATTATACCAGGAAATACAACAATGATTTCACTTAACTAGAAGTTAAAGCTTGGCCACTTTGGAAACCTCATGCCTCTGAATCAACAGACAAGGAAGGGTATTAATTATTGACTGGAATTATTGATCATGATTACCAAGGGGAAATTGGACTGCTCCTGTATAATGGAAGTAAGAACAATCACATCCATAAAATAGGAGATTCCTTAGGGCATCTTTTAGTATTACCATTTTCTGTGATTAAAATCAATAGACAACTACAGCAACCCATTCGGCAGAACTACAAATGACCTAGACCCTTCAGAAATGAAGGCTTAGGTCACCCCGCCAGGTAAAGAACCATGAGCAGCTGAGGTGCTTATTGTGAGCAAAGGGAATACTGAATGAGTAGCAGAAGGTAGTTATAAATACCAGCTATAACTACACGACCAGTCACAGAAATGAGGACTATGATTGCCACAAGTATTTTTCTTTTTTTTTATATATATATTTTTTATTTCAGCATATTATGGGGGTACAGATGTTTAGGTTACCTATGTTGCCCTTCCCTCCCTCCCCCCCTAAGTCCGAGTTTCAAATATGTCCATCCTTCGGGTGGTGCGCATTGCACTCTTTGTGTATGCATATACCCGTCCCCTCCTCCCTCTTCCCCACTTCCCCTCCCCCCTGCCCGACATCCAATAGATGTTATTCTTATGTGTGCACTTATGTGTTGATCAGTTAATACCAATTTGATCGTGAGTACATGTGGTGCTTGTCTTTCTATTCTTGGGATACTTCGCTTAGTAGAATGCGTTCCGGCTCTATCCAGGAGTATACGAGAGGTGCTATATCACCATTGTTTCTTAAAGCTGAATAGTACTCCATGGTATACATATACCACATTTTATTAATCCACTCATGTATTGATGGACACTTGGGTTGTTTCCACATCTTTGCAATTGTGAATTGTGCTGCTGTAAACATTTGGGTGCAGGTGTCTTTCTTATAGAGTATCATTTGATCTTTTGGGTTTTTTCTTTGTTTTGTCGTGACTATGTGTGTGTGGGGGCGGGGGAGTATGTTTATAGAAAAAAATCTATGTTTTCTTCTCTCTCTTACCCCCATCATATAGCATAAGGTAAATTGACTTTATATCATAGTATTTAATCATTGTTAATTTACATCATTGTATTTCAACTGCAGGATGTAAAGGAGAAGAATGAACATTATACAAGATCTTTGCCTCTTTTTCCAGCCACTCCTGTCATTGCCCATGTCATTCTTCTTCTTCATTGCCCATCTTCTTCTGGGGAAAGTGTTAGTGAGTTTTCATTTATATGCAGTATTGTTTTATTATGTTAGGCAGAATTATGACCTTGTTATTGTCTTTATTTCAAGATTAAGCATGGTTTAAGAAGATGTTAATGAGTGCCAAGTCAACAAGAGGTGAACTTGTGATGGTTAATTTTAGGTGTCAACTTGGCTGGGCCATGGTATCCAGATATTTGGCCAAATACCAATCTAGATATTGCTGTGAAGCCAATTTTTGATGTGCTTACTATTAATTTATTTTTTATTTATCAAAAATTATTTAAAATTTTTATGGATATATAATAGTTGTACATATTTATAGGGTAGATTACTGTTTAAGTCAGTAGACTTTGAAAAGCAGATTATGCTCCATAATGTAGGTGAGCCTCATCCAATCAGTTGAAGGGCTTATGAGAAAAAACTAAGGTCCCCAAGGAAGAGGAAATTCTGACTTTAGACTGCCTTGGTACTTGAGACTGCAACATCAGTTCTTTCCTGGGATGCAGCCTGCTTTCCTACTCTATAGATCTTGGACTTCCCATAATTACATGGACCAATTCCTTAATATCTCTCTCTCTCTACACACACACACACACACACACACACACACACACACACACACACACTATTGGTTTTGTTTCTCTGGAGAACCCTGAATAATACAGTACTTCAGTTTGTTTTCATTTTGCTGTGCCTTGGATAATAATAAGGTCGAAAGTCTTATCACATGAAAGGCAATAGCATGTACTGGTTAGAAGTAGAGATTTGGGAGTCACATAGCCTGTGTTGAAATCTTAGTCTTGCCACTTTCTAGCCCCACCCTCTCTGTGCCTCAGCTACCTTATGCTTAAAATTGGTTACAAAGCTTTAAGTAGAATATCATCTCCTTGCCATTCTTAAATATACAGTTATGTTTGCATAGAAAAATTTCTGAAAACAGTATATATATATATATTTAATGGTTAACAGCACTTATATAAGAGTAGTAGATATTAAAGGGTTTCTAATGACTTTTTTTCTTTCTTAAAATTTCCATTTTTATCTACAATGAGATTGCTTGGTTTGGGAGGTGAAAAAATAATAAGAAAAAATAAATATCCCCAGTCTTTCCCATAAGAAAGTGGGTCAGCATCAGAATGTGGAACATCTCTAAGCCAAAAGAATTAAGTAATAAGGTGGTCACAGAACTAATTTATGAATCTATCCACTTGACTGTCCCAATTGGGCAAGTTTGGGAAAATTACAGATGCCCAGGGCAAGTATATCTCTCAAATAAACTTTACATACAGAAATCAGACCATGTCTCCACATCCCAGGATTCTAGTGAAAATCATGAGATAAAAGTAGTTTCACAAAATACTTGTCTCTATACTGTCCTTGAATTGACAGCAGGCTCTTCTGTTTACCCACCTGCTTAGCCAAGCAGTGACTACCACAGAGAGGGCAAGGGGGAGGGGCTGCATGAACTCACGTAGGGCTCAGCACCACAGCTGCCAGAGGGGGAGAATCCTGACACAGTGGGGTGCAGGGGAAGAGTTGAACCACAGTTTCATTCAGCCCAGGGACCCAGGAGCAATTGACACATGCCAATGAAAACACCTGTGAAGTGCATTCCTTGTGCAATTAAAAAGTATATACATGCCCAGCACTCATAATACCAAATCATATCAAGTTCTAAATGGGATGCATCCCTAAACCAACCAAGGGATTTGGGTAGTAGTCTGAACACATGAAAACTAACTTTCATCAGATTAGGTTACAGACATGCAGGTCTAGATAAGTAACAGTGTAAATGGAAGACAGTAAATTAGGTGTAGACAAATAGCAAGATAGCACTTGAAAACTCTAAGATTTTGAACATACTGGGGGGAAAAGTAATTGAAAATCGTATCTGCAAAGTGTGTTAGTGTTCCTTACAGCACATAAACTAAGAAAATGTGTGTGTCCATTTTAGTAGCTCTACAAGAGAATACAAATGGCAAGGAAGGCTTATATGGCAGGTCACAGTGTTGAAATGTGAATATGTATTTGTTCTCCTTATGTTTCTTCCTTCCTCCTTTCCATCAGGTAGCCAGCACCTATAGGCATAACCATGCAAAAAAATACCATATTTTACTTAGAGATATATACAAATGTAATAAAACTATAATAAAATGTATTAAGAATGAAAAACCCAAATTCTTGTTAATGGTTACCTCTGAGGAAGAAGGAGGCTAGTGAAATAACATAACTTTCAATGTGAATTTCAACTGCATACGTTTTATTTCTTAATTTGAGTATATGGAAGTCTTTGATATATTATTTTCTATAAATCTGTGCATTTCTGAAATATTTCATAACAAGCACTCTTTCTATGAGCTTTAATTCTGCTTTAAAAATGATCGAAACTAATTTATAAATTGTGGAAAACATATTAAAGTCCAGAGATAAATAAAATAATCTGAAAACTCACTACTCAAAAATTTAGAAGAAAAATATATTTGCATTTTTGAATTTCCTGTAACTATATTCTGTATGTATGCACATATCATGTGTATATATATTACATATGAGTTTCATATATCTAGAGGCTCAACATTTGCTAAAGATCATGAAATCAGTAATTAAATGTACCCAACTACAATCCACTTTATCTTACATCAAAGTCCATGTTGCTAACCATTGATATATGCAAACTTTTTCCTGCATTAGGGCTGAGGCCAACACAAAGGAAGTGACTACCCATGGTTCTCTAGGCAAAGATGGATCTGGTATTTGGAACCCAGGTCTCCTCATTTCAGTCTGTCATAGAGCAGACCCTTGTTTATGCTCCATCATTTTATACTTTCTCTTTTCTAGGTTTCAATAGAAGGATACAATTCCAATGTAAAAATGGAAGGTAAAAGAGGAAGAGAAGAAAGTGCTGAGAAAGTAATGAGAGGAGTAATGGCAACAAAATAGACTAGGAAGCTGTAGGTCCTTGTTCACCTATAGAAACATTGTAAAAAACAACTAGAGGTTGACAAAAAAACTTTATATGAAATCTGGAAAGTGGTCAAATGTCTACAGCCACCAAGTGAACACATAATCAAGAAAAAAAATACATTCAAAATGGTAGGAAAATTTTATGGCATTTTTATTTACCCTTTCCTCACCACCTACCTGGTGCAGTAGAAGTCTTGGTCTGGAGGAGGAGGCAGCCCAATTCCTAGTTCCCTCCCTCAAACGGGAGGAAGAAGAGTAAATCTTATTTGCAACATTCTAATCTGTCTGGGAGCTTAAAGAACTGGTCTTTATTTTGCCCAACTTGGAGCTCATGTGGGAGAAGTGGCAGACATTGTTCATGAAAACTGCAGTGAAACTACAATCCACGGACAGCTGGGACAAGAGATTACAGGTGGAGACATATAATAGACTAACTCCAGCCCCAAAGAGAAGCTGGGGTGAGACTCTCTATATAATAAAGACATTTAAATGCAGTCAAGTGTAAAGGGAAATTGAAAAAGTCACATGCAGGCCCAAGAAAGATACATGCATAGAAAAGACTAGAGAAAATCTTAAGCTTTCAGTTTGGGCTGATTCTTATGCTGAGAGCAAGCTCAACTAGTCAGTGAAGAACTACTATGGTGGGTCAAACAGCATTACATGTAACCAAAATGTTTGTACCCCCATAATATCCTGAATAAAAAAAATTAAAAAAAAATAAAAAAATAAAAAAAGGAATTATTATGGCACAAAGGAAGTATGCAAAGATTAGAAGTGGCTGTTATTTTGAATATCCAATCTTCAACAAAAAATGACAAGGATAGTTTACAAATATGATCTGCCACTCCGTAGGTTGTCTCTTCATGCTGTTAATTGTTTCCTTTGGGTGTAGAAGCTTTTTTAGCTTGTTGTAATCCCATTTGTCTATCTTTGCTTTTTTGCCTGTACTTTTAAGGTCTTACTCCCCAAAATCTTTGTCTAGACCAATGTTCTGTAGTGTTTCCCCAATGTGTTCTTCTAGCAGTTTCATACTTTCAGGTCTTCTATTTAAGTCTTTAATCCATTTTGATTTGATTTTTGCATAAGGTGAGAGATAGGGAATAGAGGCCTATTTTCATTTTTCTGCATATGGATATCCAGTTTTCTAAGTATCATTAATTGAAGAGACTGTCCTTTACTCCAGTGTATGTTCTTGGTGTCTTTTCCAAGTGAGTTGGCTATAAATGTACAGATTTATTTCTGTGCTCTCTATTCTGTTCCATTGGTCCATGTGTCCGTTTTTATGCTGGTACCATGCTGTTTTGGTTATTATAGCTTTGTAGAATAATTTGAAGTGAGGTAGCGTGATGCCTCCAGCTTTGTTATTTTTGCTCAGGATTGCCTTAGTTATTCCAAAAAGAGATTCATGACTTGAATATGTAAGGAATTCAACTTCATAGCAAAAAACACAAATAATCTGATCTTAAAAATGAGCAAAAGACCTGAATAGACATTTCTCAAAAGAAGATATACAAATGGCCAACGGGTATATGGAAAAATGCTCAACATCACTAATCATCAAAAACATTTGAATCAAAACCATAATGAGATATCATCTCACTCTAGTTAAAATGGCTATTATCAAAAAGACAGAAAATAACAAATGTTGTCAAGGATGCAGAGAAAGGGGAATGCTCATATGCCGTTAGTGGGAATGTAAAGTAGTACAGCCATTATAGAAAACAGTACGGAGGTTCCTCAAAAAAGTAAAAATAGAGCTACCATATGATCCAACTGGATATATACACTGCTGGGTATATATCCAAAAGAAGGAAATCAGCATATTGAGGAGACATCTGCAGGCTCATGTTTATTGCAACACTATTCACAATAGCCAAGATATGGAATCAACCTAAGTGTCCATCAATGAATGAATAGATAAAGAAAATGTAGTTTATATAAAAAATGGAATATTATTCAGCCCCCAAAAGAATAGAATCCCATCATTTGCAGCAACATGGATGAAATTGGAAGTCATTATGTTAAGTGAAATAAGCCAGGCACAGAAAGACAAATATCACACATTCTCACTCATATGTGGGAGCCAAAAAAGTGGATCTCATGGAAGCAGAGAGTAGAATGGTGGTTACCAGAGGCTGGGAAGGGTAGGTGGGAGGAGGTGATGACGAGAAGTTTGTTAATGGGTACAAAAATGCAGTTAGATAGAAGAAATAAGTTCTGGTATTTGATAGTACAGTAGAGACATTATAGTTAAGAATAATTTACTGTATATTTAAAAATAGCTAGAAGAGATGAATTGTTATGTTCCCAACACAAAGAAAAGATAAATGTTTGAGGTGACGAATAGCCCAATTACCCTGACTTGATCATTACCCATTGTATACATGTATAAAAATATCACATGTCCCCTAAAATATGCATAACTATTATCTATCAATAAAAGTAATTTTTTAAATCACAAAAAATATAAGGAAATTAAAAATATAGCCCATTCAGAGGCACAAAATAAATTGACAGGAACTATTCCTGAGGAATCCCTGATATTGGACTTACTAGACAAAAATTTTAAGACAACTGCTTTACATATACTCGAAGAGAGAAAGGAAAACATAGAGGACTAAAGAAAATCAGCAAAAATATATTTAAACAAAATGAGAATATCGATAAAGAGATAGAACCAAATGGAAATTTTGGAGCCAAAAAACAGAATAGCTGAACTGAAAAATTCATTAAGGGGGCTAGCAGTAGATTTGAGCAGGCAGAAGGAATTAGCAAACTTTAGGATAGAATATTTGTAATCATTGAGTCTGCAGGACAGAAAGCAAAAAGAATGAAAAGTGAACAGAGCGTAAGGGCCTTATGTGACACCATTAAGCTGACCAATGTAAGCATCATGGGAATCTAGGAAGGAGAAGAGAAAGAGAAGAGGGCAGAGAGATTATATGAAGAATTAATGGCCAAAAATTTCCCAAATTTGATGAACGATGTGAATGTACATATAAAAGAAGTTCAACAAACTCCAAGTAGGGGAAACACAAGTAAACCTCCACTGAGGCATATTCTAATCAAACTGTCAATAGGAAAAGACAGAATCTTGAAAGTATCAACAAAAAGCAATTCATTGTGTATAAGGGATTCTCAATAAAATTATCAGCCAATTTGTCAGCAGAAACGTTGGAGGCCAGAAGGTAGTAGGATAATATCTTTAAGGTGCTGAAAGAAAGAATTTGTCAATTGAGCAGTCTATATCTGGCAAAAATGTCCTTCAAAAATGAGAGTGAAATTAAGACATTCCCAGATAAACAAAACCTAAGAGGCCAGGCACAGTGGCTCATGTTTGTAATCCTATCACTCTGGGAGGCTGAGGCAGGAGGATTGCTTGAGCTTAGGAGATCAAGACCAGCCTGAGCAAGAGTGAGACCCCATCTCTACTAAAAATAGAAAGAAATTAGCCAGACAACTAAAAATGGAAAAACTTAGACAGGCGTAGTTTTGCACGCCTGTAGTCCCAGCTACTCAGGAGGCTGAGGCAGGAGGATCGCTTGAGCCCAGGAGTTTGAGGTTGCTGTGAGTTAGGCTGATGCCACAGCAATCTAGCCCAGGCAACAGAGCGAGACAATAATAAAACAATAAAACAATAAAAATAAATAAAAGTTCTAAAAAAAAAAAAAAGAAACCCAAGGAAGTTCATTAGCACTAGACCTGCAAGAATGCTGAAGGTAGTCCTTCAAGTTGAAATGAAATGAGTCAATAACTCATAGCCATATGAAGATGTAATCTCTGATGCAGGTAAATACATGGGCAAATATAAAAACTAGTACTTTTGTAGTTTTGGTTTATAACTCTATTTGTTATTTTGTACAGGTTTTAAAAGACAAATGCATAAAATTATAAATCTATTTTAATGGGTACACAATGTATTATATTAAGACATAATTTTTTGACCCTGATAACATAAAGTGAGTGGAAAGAAGACAACAATATGAACCAGTTGTACCTAACAGGCACATACAGAGCACTGCAACCAACAGCAGCAGAATAAACATTGTTCTCAACTGCATATGGAATAGTCTCCAGGATTGGCCACATGTAAGTCATAAAACTAATCTTGATACATTTAAAAAGATTGATTTTATACAAATTAATTTCTCTAATCATAATGGAATGAAACTAGAAACCAATAACAGAAGGAAAACTGGAAAATTCAGAAATATGTGGAAATTAAGAAAACTTATATTGAAACAACCAATGGGGCCAAGAAGAAATCACAAGGGAATTTAGAAAATACCTTTAGACAAATGTAAATGAAATTGCAACATGCCAAAACTTATGGGATGCAGTAAAGCAATGCTGAGTGAAATTTATAACTGTAAATGCTTACACCAAAAAGAAGAAAGATTTCAAATCAACAACCTAACTTAACGATGTAAGGACTAGAAAAGGAAGAAAAGATTAAAACTAAAGCTAGCAGAAGGAAGGAGATAAAAATAGAAAACAGAACAAAAGTAGAGAAAACCAATAAAATCAAAGATAGTTCTTTGAAAATATCAACAAAATTAACAAACCCATAGCTACATTGACTAAGAAAAAAGAGGACTGAAATTATTAAAATCACAAAAAAAGTGAGGACATTACTACCGATTTTATACAAATAAAAAGGATTATAAGAGAGTATAATGGACAATCATATACCAACAAATTGGATAACCTACATGGAATGAGCATATTATTAGAAACACATATCCTACCAAGACTGAATCATGACTAAGTAGAAAATATGATTAGACTTAAATCTATTAAGGAGATTGTGTCAGTACTTAGAAACCTTCCAAAAAAGAAAAGCCATTAACCAGATGGTGGGTTCAATGGTGAATTCTACCAAAGATTTAAGAAATCAAAACCAATCATGTCACAGAACAGATTCTTTCTTTCTTTCTTTCTCTTTTTCTCTCCTTCCTTCCTTCCATGCTTCCTTCCTTCCTTCCTTCCTTCTTTCTTCTTTTTCTTCCTTCTCTTCTCCTCTCCTCACCTCTCCTGTCCTTTCCTCTTCTCTCCTGTCCGCTCCCCGTCTTTCTCCTAACTGGCCAGCAACAACAAAGAAGCGTTTTTTGATAGTTACTAAGAGGATCTGAAGTTGTTAATTTGGCCAGCTACAAAATGGCTTGGATCTTGTACACACACACACACACACACACACACACACACACGCATCATGCACACATTTTAGATGGAGACATGGTAAAAAGAAATTGTTATTTCAATTACAGAATGTATGTTAGACAATTGTGAGGCCATATATAATATTTTACAAAAAGCGGAAGACCTTCAACTAGGTCACCAAGCAAATGCCCCTATAATCCTTTCTTTCTTTTAGACAGGGTCTCACTCTGTCACCCAGGCTGGAGTGCATTGACGTGATCACAGTTCACAGTTCATTATAATCTCACACTCCTGGGCCCAAGGAATCCTCCCGCCTCAGTCTCTCAAGTAGCTAGGACTACAGGCATGCACCTCCACACCTGGCTAATTTTTAAATTTTTTTTTTGTAGAGATGGGGTCCTGCTATGTTGCCCAGGCTGGTCTCAAACTTCTGGCCTCAAGTGATTCTTCTGCCTCGGCCTCCCAAAGTGTTGGGATTACAAGAGTGAGCCACTAGGCCCAGCCCTAGAAGTTTCTAATTTTAATGAAGTACAGCTTATGGACCATTTCTTTCACGGATCATGCCATTGGTGTTGTATCTAAAAAGTCATCACCAAACCCAAAGTCATCTAGATTTTCTCCTATGTTATCTTTTAGAAGTTTTACAGTTTTGTGTTTTAGATTTAGGTCTATAATTCATTTTGAGCTATTCTTGCGAAGAGTATAGGTTTGTTTCTAGATTCATTTTTTTTTTATGTGACTGTCCAGTTGTTCTAGCACGATTTATTGAAAAGTCTATTTTTCTCCATTACTGTTTGGTCAAAGATCAGTTTACAATATTTGTGTGGGTTTATTTCTGGGCCCTCTCTTTTGTTCCATTGATTTATTTGTCTGTTTTTTGCCAATACCATACTGTCTTGATTACTGTAGATTTATAAAATTAAACACTTCTGCTCTGTTAAAAATACTGTTAAGAGAATGAAAGGGCAAGACAAATACTGGAAGAAAATATTTGAAAAAGGTATATCCAATGAAGGAATGTCATCTCTTAGAACTCAAAATAAGAAAATGAACAACCCAATTAACAATGGGCAAAAAATCTGAACCTCACTAGAAAAGATAGATAGATGGCAAATAATCATAGAAAAGATGCTTATATCACATGTCAGTAGGGAATTTTAAATTAAAACAATGAGATACTACTAAACAAGTCTTAGAATGCCCCAAATCCAAAATACTGACAACACCAAATGCTGGCAAGGATGTGGAGCAATAGGAGCTCTAATTCATTGTTGGTGGGAATATAAAATGGTACATCCACTTTTGAGGACAATTGAGCATTTCTTACAAAGCTGAACATACTCTTACCATATGATGCAGCAATTTCATTCCTTGCTATTTACCACCAAAGTAGTTGGAAACTTACGTCCACACAAAAACCTGCATGCAAATATTTATAGCAGATATATTCATAATTGTCAAAACTTGGAAGCAACCAACATGTCCTTTAACAGGTGAATGAATACATAAGTTGTTGTGTTTCTAGACAATAGAAAATTAAGTGTTAAAAAGAAACGAGCTATCAAGACATGAAAAGACATGGACGAATTTTAAATGCATATTACTAAATGAAAGAAACCAATATGAAAAGGATCCATACTGTATGATTCCAACTATATGACATTTTGGGAAAGGTAAAACTATGCAGACAGTAAAAGGAACAGTGGTTGCCAGTGATCAAAAAGGGAAGGGAAGGATAAATAGGCATAGAACAGAGGATTTTTAGGGCAGTGAAATTATTCTGTATGATATTTTAGTGGTGGATACATGTCAGTATACATTGACTAAAACCCATAGACAGTACAACAAAAAGAGTGAACCCTAATGTAACTATACACTTTTGGTGATGATAATGTGTCAATGTAGGTTTACTGATTGTAACAAATGTGCCACTCTAGTGCAGAATTTTAACATTGAGGGAGGTCCTTATGTGTATATGGGAGACAGGGGACATGTGGGAACTCTCTGGACTTCCTGTTCAATTTTTCTGTGAGCATAAAATTGCTCTAAAAAATAAAGTCTATTTTTAAAAATCTCTTCACAAAGTCTTCCAAAATATTGAAGAGGAGGCAACACATCCTAACTCATTTTATAAGGCCAGTATTACTCTGATATCAAAGCCAGAGACAACAAAAAAGTAAAACTACAGGCCAATATCTCTTATGTATATTGATGCAAAATCCTTAACTAAATACTATCAAGCCAAATTTGGCAGCACATTAAAAGGATTATATACCATAACCAAGTAGGAATTATTCCTGAAATGCAAGGTGTTTCAATATTCAAAAACCAAACACTCAACAAACCAGGAATAGAAAACACTATCTCAACATAATAAATGCCATATATGAAAAAGGCACAGCTAACATACTCAATAATGAAAGACTGAAAGCTTTTACACTAAGATGAGGAATAAGACAAGGATGTCCACTTTTACCACTTCTGCATGACATAGTATTAGAAGTTCTAGCCAGAGCAATCAGGCAAGTAGAAGAAATAATAGACATCCAAATTGGAAAGGAAGAAGTCAAATTATCTCTGTTTGCACATGACATAATCTGACATACAGAAAACCTTAAAGATTCCACAAAAAAACTATTAGAACTAATAAATAATTCAGCAAAATTTCAAGATACAGAACCAACCTGCAAACATCACTTATACTAAAAGTGTCTCGAGACACTAAAAATGAATAATCTGAAAAGGAATTTAGAAAAACAATTCCATTTACAATAGCATAAAAAAGAATAAAATACTTAGGAATAATCTTAACTAAGGAAGTGAAAGACTTATACACTGAAAACTACAAAACTCTTCTGAAAGAAATTAGAGAACATAAATAAATGGAAAGACATCCTGTACTCATGATTGGAAGATTTAATTTTGTTAAAAGGTCAATCTTACCCAAAGTGATCTACAGATTCAATGTAATACCTATCAAAATCCCAATATCATTTTTTACAGAAATAAAAAACGCATCCTAAAATTTATATGGAATTCTAAGGGACCCTGAATAGCTAAAAAAATATTGAAAAAGAAGAACATAGTTGGAGGTCTCACACTTGCTGATATCAAACTTATTTCAAAGCTACAATAATCAAGACAATATGCTATTGCCATAAAGACAGACATATGGGTTAATGGAATGAGATGAAAAGCCCAGAAATAAACTTTTGCATATATAGTCAAATCATTTTTGACAATGGTGCCAATATCATTCAATGGGGAAAGGGCATTACTTTCAACAAATAGTACTGGTAAAACTCATATCCACTTGCAAAAACGTGAAGTTGTACACTTACCTTACACCATAAATAGAAACTAATGCAAAATGGATCAAAGACCTAAATGTAAGAGCTAAAAGTATAAAACTCTTAAAAGAAAACATAGGGGGAAAGTTTCATGATATTGGATTTGACAATGATTTCATGGATATGACACAAAAAGCACAAGCAACAGAAGAAAAAATAGTTAAATTGGGCTCAATTTGTATTAATAACTTTTGTGCATCAAAGGACACTGCCAACAGAGTGAAAAAGGCAACCCATAGAATTGGAGAAAATATTTGCAAATCATATATCTGATTAGTTATTAATATCTAGAATATATAAAGAACTCTTACAATTCAACAATAAAAGCTAAACAACCTGATTTAAAAATGGGCAAAGGACTTTAATAGATATTTCTCCAAAGATGTACAAATGTACAATAAGCACATGAAAAGATTCTCAACATCACTAATCATTAGAGAAATGCAAATCCAAATGACAATGAGATATGACTTCATTCCCATTAAGTGACTATTACATAACAAAAACAAAAACCCAGAAAATAACAAGTATTGGTGAGGATATGGAGAAATTGTTATCCTTGTGTCTTGCTAGTGGGAAGTAAAATGGTGTAGTTGCTATGGAAAACAGGATGGTGGTTCCTCAAAAATTAAACATGAAATTTCCAGATGAGCCAGCAATTCTACTTCTGGTATATACACAAAAGAATTGAAAGCAGGGACTCAAACAGATATTTGTACAACAATGTTCATATAAGCATTATTCAAAATAGTCAAAAAGTGGAAATCCAATGTCCATTGGGTTTCCAAATGTCCATTGATGGATGAATGAATAAACAAAATGTGGTATATACATATAATGGATATTATACAGCCTTAAAAAGGAATGAAATTCTAATGCATGCTACAACTTCAAAGACATTAGGCTAAGAGAAGTGAGCCATACACTAAAGGACAGATAATGTATGATTCCATTTATATTAAGTCACGTAATAGTCAAATTCATAGAGACAGAAAGTAGAATCAGGGGCTTGGAGGAGGAAGTAATGGGAAGTTATTGTTTGATGGGCACAGAGTTTCAGTTTGGGATGACGAAAAATTTCTGGAAATGGATAGTGGTGATGGTTGCACAACAATATGAAGGTACTCAATAGCACTGAATTATATACTTAAGTATGGTTAGAATGGTAAATTTTATGTTATATATATTTTACCACAATATAAAATGGAGGAGAGAGAGAGAGGGAGAGAGGCATACATACTTTTTTTCTGCCTCTGGACAATGTTGACTCTGTGTGAAGCTTGGCTTTAGGGCAGCCATCTTAAGATCATGAGAACTGAACAAGCCAACACACTAAAGATGGAAAGAACCTGAGTCCTTCATCACACTGTTGGAACAGCTAAATTAATCAGTACTGGAACTGTCTTTGCCAGATTTCTTGTTAAATGAGGTAATAAAGCCCTTATTGTTTAAAAATTTGTTGAGAGAATGACTGCTTCCTTTTCCTCACTATCCTCAGGTATCTCATTCTACAAGGAAATGGCACCAAAGCTTTTCTATCATATAAATATGTATACATTTCATTTCCTGCTGCTTCAAATCCAATTGATCTCTATGAGATGTTCATGTGCAATTAATCTTTTTTTGTGAGAGGGAGATCACAGAGGACATCAATACATATATTTGTTGAAGTATTATGTGTTTGGCACTTTTTATAGGTTTGCTCATTTTTTTTTTGTATGATGTGAGTTAAGTATTAATATGCCCATTTTATAGATGACAAAGGTCAGGTTCACAAAGGGTAACTCATTACTAGAAGGTCACGCATATCTAATTAGAGGCACGATTGCAGTTCTACTCAATTACATGTACATATAAGGTGATATATATTTTTATCTACATATAGTTTTATATAGTGTTTTGATATCAGAAAATCCATTAATATGATCTATTATATTAACAGAGCCAAGCAGAGATATAATATGATGATCTCCATAGATGAAGAAAAAAGTGTTTAACAGTATCCACATCCATTTATGTTTTTAAAAACTCAAGAAAATTGGAATTGGTTAATACCTTTTTTTTTTTTTTTTGAGACAGAGTCTCACTCTGTTGCCCGGGCTGGAGTGCTGTGACATCAGCCTCGTTCACAGCAACCTCAAACTCCTGGCCTCAAGTGATCCTCCTGCCTCAGCCTCCTGAGTTGCTGGGACTACAGGCATGCGCCACCATGCCCGGCTAATTTTTTCTATATATATATTTTTAGTTGTCCAGCTAATTTCTTTCTATTTTTAGTAGAGACGGGGTCTTGCTCTTGCTCAGGCTGGTCTCCAACTCCTGACCTTGAGCAATCCACCCGCCTCAGCCTCCCAGAGTGCTAGGATTACACGCTTGAGCCACCACGCCCGGCCTCAATCTTGAATTCTATATCCACCTAAGTTATCTTTCAGGAATGAAGGGAGATATAAAGACATTGCCAAATGAAGGAACAGTAAGGAATTTATCACCAGCAGACATATCTAAAAAATAGCTAAAGGAGGTTCTTAGAAAGGAATTGATAAAAGAAATGCTCTTGGAATGTCAGTAAAGAAGAAAGAAAAACAGAAAGAGGAAAAATGTAGGTAAATATGAATACATTAGCTTTTCCTTCTTTTCTTGAGATTTCTAAATTCTGTTGGATGGTGAAGCAAAAAGGTATGACACTATATGATATAGTTCTTAATGTATATGGAGAAAGTACTGAAGACTATTCTACTACTATAATGGCAGATAGTAAAGGGACTTTACTGACCATGCCATTGGAAAGAGCTGGGCATGCAGGCCCTCACCACTATTCAGGGCACCTATTACTCATGAATGTATGAATCAATAAGTGAATGAGAGACATTCTTGGACAGAGTACAGTACACATTTTCTACACATTCTAAATAGACAGGATGTGAGCATCACCCCCTTGGAAATTTGGTTACTTTGCCCTAAATGTTCTTTTCTTTTCTCATTCTTTCCAGATGTTCAAAACTGTGCTAATGCCACCAGTTACATTTTGTCAGATTCACTCACTGGTTATTAAATGTTTCTGCCCCCAAGTCAAAAGAGTCAGGGCATTCCAGGAATGCATCTTCATTACTCCCTACTTTCATTAAGTTGGCAGAGAGATGAATTTAGAAAGACATGAAAGGGGCATTGTGGGACATTGTGGTAAATCACTGAAAGTATCCAAAAATGATTCAGAGTGATAGGGCCAATTCTGTAGGAGGAAACATGTGCAGATAACATGGCTGAAATCCTGAAACAAATCTTCACGTCCCGGGAAAAATTCTGTGCAGAGATGCTACAGAATACAGCTGAAAAGGTCAGGTAGCGTGGACAACAGAAAGGTGGATATCTGAGTAAAGTATGGTGAGTCCATGAGTCTACAATAGCAAAAAGTTGCCCAACCATAAGGGGGTGTCTGGTAAACAAATGCAACTCTGTTGAGGGATGAGATCATACATTTAACTCTGCAGAAATAACCACAAAAAAAGTAATATGTAAAAGGCAGTGAAGGTGAGTGTTAAATTGTGCCTTAACTTCTCAGAGTGATGTTGAGTTGTGATACAACTCACTGAGCTGATGAAAGGAGCTGAGGCAACAAAGGAGGAGAAAAGCCTCCTAAAATATCTTCGGGAGGATATAGAGAGCAAACAAAAATGAAAGCATGGAGAGAGTGCAGCCCCATGGACAGAGTCAAGAATGTGACTCCAGGAGGAAGGCAGAAACCTGCTGGCACATGAGAGTCCATGGGACCTGGGGTCAGAGAGAAACTAAAGCGGTTGTATCATTTCCAGACAGTGTGAGGGCTCAATTACTGATAAATCCTTCCCCTTGTTGTCTGCTTCCCACTTCAATAAAGGTGTATGGAACTGACATCAACCACTTCACTACTGTCAGTGCTCCTGGTTCCTTCCTGCCTCCATGGATCAGTGAGAGGCATGCCAGGCACTTCCCTTGTCACCAAATTTGCTTGCAATGTCAGAGTGTAAAGGTGACATGCAGCATCCCATTGAAGCAAATGTGTCCTTCTCCAACTGGTCCCAAACCTAGATGGCCTCAGACCCCTGTAGTGTCCCATCAGTTGTCTCAGAACCCTGTCTGCTCCCCTGGGAGGCCCCCACTCTTCACTCCAGGAAGGCTGGACTCCCTGTCCCCTCCCTCCCATCCAGTCTCCATAAATCCTGCCCTTTGTACCAGGCCCAGCTCCTCTTTGAGGAGCCTCTGATGATTCCAGTGAGGTCTTCCACATCCTATATAGAAAGGTGGCTCTACAGAGGTCTCCATAACTTCCACAAGGACCTGGATCTTGTGCAATGATTACTGTGACCTCTCCAACCCTGGAACCATTGGAGGTGTGAAGACCGACGGATGCTCAGGGAATAAGTGAGTGACCATGCAGGTCAAGGCAGGAGAAAGAACTCACCCTGAATGGCTAAGGCACAGGGACCCAGGAACAGCTCCTGTTTCTCTCTCCAGTGTCCCTCCTGCAAAGCCACAGTCACCTCTTACTGGAGCTCCAATAAGGTCCGAGAGCCCAGGTCATGTGCACATCTGATGGGAACACAGAGGACCCCAACAGAGTACAGGAAAAGCACAAGTAATAAATGGGAAAAGGGTGAGGACTTTTCCCACTCCAACTCCATTATACCGTACAGCCCAGAGATGGCACTGGATTTCCTACATAATATAGATAAGTATATGTGGTTCCCTTCTTCTTATACACACAAAACGATGGTATATGTTGTGCAGGGAAGCTCTCAGAGTAAAAGGATAAAGCAATGCCTGGGAATGATAATCTTTTTCTGGATAGTGATTATGTCTAGGTGAGAAGGAATGGGACACAACTAGGGAGTGTGGTGGTTTACAAATGATGGTTTATTCTTGATAAGTAAAGTTTAAATCATAGTTATATAGCCAGATAAAAGGATAGCTTAATTAAATTGCCTGATTAATGGTTGCCTTCTGCTTCTGTGAATTTGCTTGCTTAAAATTGTAATCGGTTTTTCGTCTATGCTCTGGCTCCAGGGTGCGGTGGAACAAATAGTTCCCACAACTTTGTATCACTGTAACCCTGACTTCACTGCCCGCCTTTGTTCCCTGGACACCTGCTTTATATCGCGTAGCCTCCCCAAAAGATGCTCAAGGCCTAATTGCGTCAAGAATGCAACTCCCAAGTAATATGCAGCTGGAAAATTGTCCTTTGTTTAATCTGTAACTTAGAATGTGCTGTACTTCAAGGTTAGGCGCCAGAGATCTATGGGGCACCCTCCCATGACTCTGTGTCACTGAAATATTGATTGTACATCCTGCTTTTTGTTTCTTTTGCTCTATGTCATGTAGCCTCCCTAAAAATAGTATAAAAACTCTGTGGA
>RJWJ010005152.1:0-35500 GCA_004363605.1 Indri indri | reverse complement strand
ACAGGCGGGGGTGGTCGCTGGCCAGCTAATAAAGACTCAGATTTGGCTCAATTCGGCCTAAGTGGTCTTTCCTCGCACTCCGGACTACAACAGGGAGGAGTAAAAATTTTTTCTTAACCTGAATTAATTTTATAGCTCTATGCTTTTTATCTAAAATAGTTCGCAAGCATCAGAGCTTTTATGGGCTACAGTTTTCATCATAAATGTAATGTATACTCCTTTTAGCAAATGTTTAGTATTGAATCAAGTGCAGAATTCAAAAATATCAATACCCAACAATACGATCACCATTGAAATCACATTATGCTATTTTGTTCTATATTTTTCTCTGCATGCATGTAAGCAAATGTAATGTACATGCTTTATATATACATTTCTTATAATGATTATACTTCCATATATACTGTTTAATAAGCTTTTTTATTATTTTGTTTTTGCTTTTATCTTAACTATTAGCATGTGAAGACAGTGTTATGATTAAATGACAAGGTATAAGATATGATCTAACTCTGCTTTTCAATGAACCTTTACCAGCTGACCAAGCCCAAATTCTTAAACAATGCATCAGATTGGATGCATATTAAATAATGTTATATGTCTGGGTCTCCTTACGAGCTTTCTATAGAATTCCTTTAATTTGTATGTCAACTACCTTATCCAATAGTTATAAAACTTATAGTTTTTTGGAACATTGTAATGCCTGGCAGTGTAATCTTCATGCCTATCATTCACCATTTGGATGGCTTGTGGAATAATAACAATAATAATAATAATAAGAGTAGAAAACAATAATAGAAGACATCAACAATTACAGAGCACAACATGGTAGATAAATAGCTTGTTCTAGATCATGCAACAACCAAGTAATGGTTCCCAACATCAAATTCTGGTCCTTCTCACCCCAAAGACTACACCTCTACCCACTGTTTCTATATCGAGTACCCTTCTTTGTTAGACCTAAGGCCAAGAAATGGAAGGGACTCACCCAAGATTCTGTGCTCAGTTGATGGGGCAAGTGACTGGGATACAGGTTTCATGACTCCTATCTTCAACTAGCCAACCCGTTATGTTACTATTCTTTGCTTTTCTGTACTATTTTTTTTCTGAAGCTCGATAAGAAATTGTTTCACCCATGTCAAACTAGAAAGAATATAAAGAGAGAGGAAAGCATGTAGAAAAAAGGAAATGATGAGATAGGACTAAAGTTTACTTCTTGCTGCTACATTTCTAGATTCCATTTTAAATCTTCCATTTTGTGGGAGAGAGGAGGTAGGGTAAGCTGGCAGTAACATATAACAAAGCCTACTATGTGCCATATATTCTTTTAAGTTTTCTCCTTTTCTTCTTTTCTTCTTTCAACAAAGCTATGAAGAAGACACCCTTAGTCTCATTTACAGGTGACCAAACTCGGACTTACAGAAGGTACATAAATTTTTCAGAGTCAAACAGCTACCCCTTCCCGTCTGCACAAGCCAAACAGCAACCTCCCAAAGCCATTTAGATGATGGCTTTCCAGAGCTTAAGGACTGATAGTGGAAAACTCCCCCAATATGGAACCTGGGCTGTTTTATGCCTCCATTTGTAATCAACCCTCTTTTGTTGGTGAAGAGGATGGTGAGGATGAAATCTTGCCCTCTGGGCCAAGAGTCTTGGATATGGTTGCCACATGGACTGGCAGATTCCTAAAATGTTGAATTGGACCCAAGAAGCAGCGCAAGTTGTGGCCCTTTGGAAAAGGAAACTGAATGGCAGGCTATTAACATAGCCTAGTACATGACTACTATATGAAGGTATATTTTACATTTCATCTCATTTTAATCCTAAGAACCAGGACCAATAATTATCCCCATTACTTGGATAAGGAAACAGAAATTGAAGGTTACTTAACTTGACCTAGGGAAATCACCTTATGAATTACTGCTTCAGCATGAAAAACCAAGGATTATTGAAAAGACTAAGATTTTTTCCCCCTCTGTCCTTTGAGTTGACATTTGATATAATTTAAGGAAGTATGATTCAGTTGTTCTTTTGAACAATGTGCTTAAGTACTTTTAAAATACTTAGAATCATTATAAATGCCACGTTCATGGCAAAAATTAAAAATAAAAATGTGTGTGGAAAGTTGGAAAAATTATTTACCACGTATATTCAAACATATAGTTTACATTTTAGATGTACAAAATACTCTTAAGCAATAGAGAAAGGTCAATGATAGCCAGAGATAATGCACATAAAAAGCAATATAAATCTACAATAAATACTTGGAAACATACTAAATCAAATAAATGAAAATGAATCACAGTGAGTAAAATAGTGGAGTTTTAAAACATATGTAGAATATAATCTCATTTCTGCAAAAGAATGAACATTAACTTGGGTGAATTGATATGCGTGTGTCATCAAATATGTTAGCGTGTTACATACAGAGAAAAATCTGGTGAATAGGCATCAATAAATTAGCAAAGATGATCTCTGTATTAAGACGGGCAGAAGGTGAGGGCAAGACAGAATAATTTCAGCTTCTAAACGTACATTTCTATATTGTTTGATACTTTTAAACAACAAAAGGTATTAACTAATAAAATAAAGCTTTTCACCATCTGGGGGATGGCAAAGGCAATATATGTAACTTAAACATTTGTGCCCCCGTAATATGCTGAAATAAAAAAAAATCAGAAAATAAAAAAAATAAAAATAAAAAATAAAATAAAGCTCTTTTAAAACAGAAAAATCTGTAAACCAAGTTATAAAATGATAATGTAGAAATACATTTATTGACTTAGAAACATGTTCATATGCTGCTGAGTGAAAATAGCAAGTTAAGAATTTTTTTTTGCTAATAATTCAAAGTGTGCATGTTGGCAAGAGAGGATACTTTCATTTTATAAATTTGCATTTCTATAGTGTTTTAAATAATTGTGAGCTGATTACAAATATGATGTTCATATATTCATTGATTTGGGAACATGTTCATGGCATACTGTTTTATGGGTAAAGGAAATGTAAAAACAATTTATCTGACACTACTTCTCTATGTGCATGCATGTTTCTATATCTCAAACTTCTTTATGTCAATTATTCATACACTAACTCACGCAGCTTTCCATTAAGCTCACATGGGACTGAACTTCTAGACCCAGCATTTGAAGATCCCAGGGTAGACATGAATATAGAAAGATCATCAGCAGTGTATGGAAAATTCCAGAAAGCTGTGGCCTATACGATGGAATCTATTCACCTCTCTCACCCTCGCCCATTACCTTACCCTTTCCCAAGCTCTCTAGTTGACATTTCCACACCTGCAATTCTTACTTTGACCATTAGGTAGTATCTTGTTCTATTTTCTATAGGTTATCTTTTCCCGTTGAAAACACACAATTTTTATAAACAGAAACAAAACTTTCTCAAAGCAGATGATGAAACAATAAGTATAGTGTGACTCCAACTCACTTTGAAAAATTCATACGTTTATGAAAAGACTGAATGAACATATAGTTTTGTTTCTTGCTCACCCCTACATCTACAATTGAATAAATTTATTAAATATGTAATGGCTGTCTGCTGTGTTCTAGTCACTGTCAGTCCAATGTTACATGTCCATCCCACATCTTCCCTCTCGATCTCTAGACCTGTATAACTGGAAGTGTCCACAGGGAGCAGTATGGATATTGTAGCCCACCCCATGGTATATGACCTCAAAAGGACTCCATTCCAAGCAAGTTTAGTCCAACTTTCACCTTGAGACCCGGAAACTCAGCATCTAAACAGGAAATAATGTGGTTGAGTGGGGAGAGGTTGCTACCTTGGGAAACTGAGGCACCTTGTAACCCACATCCCTGTCCTCTTGCATAGCACTAATGGGCTACTACCTTCTGACCAGATCTCACTCCTAGATACAGAGTGAATAATATGGTAACCCCTATTCAGTCTTGGTTCTTCTTATGGGTGTAAACTAGAGGTTTTCCTTGCTTTTTAGCTCTTGGATAGGTTAGAGTAGTAGATATCTGAACTGGTTTTGTATTTGCCTTATCCCTAGAAGGATAGTCCCTTCCATTTACTTGCCTGAGGGGTCCATATGAGAAAATATGGAGTTTCTACTTCACACAAGACCTCATCTCCCAGTTACAGGGGTCTGAACTCAGATACAAGGAGATAGAAAATAGTGGAGACTGAGTTCTCAAAGGCAAGCATAAGGCTAGGACCCTCATTAGAGCATCTAATTCTTTTGATTTAGTGGAATGGTTTTTATATATGTCTTGCATGATGATCACCTCCTCTAAGGGTTCCCTTTATGTCTAACACCCCAATATAATCCAAATCTCTCTCCTGTACACCCAAGTACACCCACAGAAAAATTCCTCTATAACCCGATAGTGGAGAAAACTTGTCTAACTATGACTTAAAATCCAGAAGCAATAAAGGAAAAGAGTTACATTTTATTAAAACATTTTTAATAATATTTTATTTAAAAAGAGTGATTTTATTTTAAAAAATGTGGCAGAAGACAAACCCATAAGCAAATTAAAATTAAAAATTGGAAAAAAATATTTACGACTTAGATAAAAAACAAAAGGTTATATCCCTAATATGTGGAAATCTTATGAAAAAGTGAAGGCAAAACCCAACAACCTGAGGTAAAAATGGGCAATAAATACAAGCAAATATTTTAGCAAAAAATCATCCTTAAACACAAGAAAAATGCTCAACCTAACTCATGGTAAGTGCTGCCAGGAAAAATAACTACAATGAAATATCTCTTCTCACCAATTACATAGTCTCTGAGAAAATAGCCATTCTCATATATTGCTGGTGGTCATGCAAAATGATACTACCCTATAGAGAGGATTTGATAAGGATTATACTATCTAGCAAAATTAGATAGGTATTTACTCTTGGAATCAGCGATCTCTCTTTTAAGAATTTATCCCAAAGAAACAATGCAAAAATACAAAAAAGCACAAGCATAGGCTAGTCCTGGCAGAACAATCTGTAACAACACAAAACTAGAAATAAGACAAATGCTAGTTGAGTAATCTAAGGTACTTCTATATCCTAGAATACTACGCAGCTACAAAAGCAATGAGGACTCTATTTACTGCTATGAGTGATCTCTAGGATATGTTGTTAAGTGAAAAATGAGATGCAGAGAAAAAGTGTTAGCTGTGGCTGTCCAATACAGTAGGTACACTAGACATAAGTGGCTATTTAAATTTAATTTAATTTAATCTAAATCAAATTTAAAATTTAGTTATTCAGTCACGCTAGCCATATTTTAGGTGCTCAACAGCCATTTGTGGCTAGTGGCTACCATGTTGGATAGTACAGAGACAGAACATTTTTATTTTTGCAGAAATTTTTATTGGACAGCATTTGAGTAGAATGTGCCACTTTTTATAATACCTGTGAATGGAGAGAAAAGTAATATACATATTACATTTGCATATACAAAATCCGGAAGCTTAAAACAAAAATTGACAAAAATAATTACCTGTAAGGGGATGGAGGAGCAGCCCAGGATGGAAGCCAATGATGTAAATTCTCTTAAAAATATAATACATATTTACTGGTTCCATGTACTGAAAAGGGCAAGAAACAAAGACCAACCCAGTAGCAATGAGCAACTCTAGGTCCCAGACTGGATACTCTACAAACATTTACCACTAAGAAAACCAGGCTCCCTTGGAGAAATGGCTGATTCCAGGTCCGAGACTAGGATTGTACCAGATAAGTCTGGACCAAACTATCATACAAGAGAGCATGTCCAAAAGACTCAGAGCCAACCTGAAGGGGCTCCCAGAGGCCAAAGATTAAACAATTTGAAAATCAAAAATACCAATGACTGAAATGGATTAAAATACACTAAATATATAAGCATCAGTGAATTCATGGTGACATCCTAAAAAGCAAACAAAATCAACTCACTGCTCACCTTTGGAGGCTCTAGGGAAACAATTCATTGTTCTGAAAAAGTTGAAATAAGGAAAAAGAATTAAACATTCATCCTACCCTTCCTATGTGTACCACACTGCAGAACAACTTAATAGTTGATGAAAGGAAGTTTCTTTTGTAAAATAATTTCAGCTAATAACTGTAGAAGAAATTATAGAATTAGAACATCACCCTCTGTAACCTTTAATGAAATACAAATCCAGGCAGTGATCTTTAGAGGCTACAAAAAAACACAAGATGGAAAGCAGATGGCAAATTTTATATTGCATGAATCAGGCTGACAGCACTTGAACCCAGTAGTCAATCTCAACATCACAGGAGAGACAAGCAGATCCCATGAGCCTCCTGGTATAACACTATAGAAACAAACACCACCACATCTGAGATACATACGCCAAAAAACTAAAATCTAATTAAGCCTCTAAAGCTACTTACCAATTTAAAAGAAATAATAGGGGCAGAGGAACACAATAAGGATACAGTCAGCAAAATCCAGAATGCAAACTACGCAGGACAAAACATCCGGTTTCTTAAACAAATAAATTGAAAGGTTAGAAAAAGAAGGGTCTTCTTTATACTAAAAGAAACTTAACATTTCAGAAAAATTAAAATTAAAACCAAATGACATATCACCACACAGCCACTAGAACATCAGCATGGAAAAGAAGAAAAATTCCGAGTGTTGGCAAGGATGTGGATGGAGCAAGTGGAACTCTCACACACTGCTGGTGGGAATATGGATTGGCACAACCACTTCAGAAAACTTCATGGCAATATCAACTGATCTGAAATATGCCCTATGACTCAGAAATGACACTCTTGGGTACATGTCCAAGAAATGAAAATAAATGTTCATTTAAAAGGTATGTACAAGATTGTTCATACCATCAGTATTCATAATAAATGAAAAACTGGAAAATACCCATATCTCCATAGAAGATAAAGATATCGTGAAGTATCCACACAATGCCTTTTGTTTTTATAATTAGTACCCTTTTCTTTTTCTTAAATAAATATTTTCTGACACATGGCAGAATGCCTACTGAAGCATAGTTTTCACACAGTGAGATAGGGTCCCACCTAATATCAAGCCACCATGGGCTGACATGGTGCAACAAAAGTTTTTTTCTTCTTCCTAATTGTACTGGTTATAAGTGGTGTTTCTGGAGACAGGCTAGGGAAAAGCCCTTAGTTCTTAAAAACTATGTGATTTTTGAATACTTTTACATCACCTTACAGTCACTCAAATGCCTCATTTGTAAAATCAGAATTATACAGTACTTACCACAGAAGAAAAATAAGTTTAAAAAATATCACTTTGTGTTAATATTCAGGATAAATGAATGGTCAGGAATCACATTATTTTAAAAATTCTACTGCAGAGACATTGGGATATCTGACTGTGGTCTTGGGAGAGTGACAGAGCCTCTCTGTGCCTTGTTTCCTCTTTAAAATGAAGAAAACAATTGTTCCTGTCTCATGAATTGTTGTTTTGAAATTACTTGAATTCATGCATGAAAACTAGAACAGTGCTAGGCACACAGTAACAGGCTATAAATGCCAGGTGTTTTTTTCAAATACTTACAAGTTGAAATTTTTACAGTTTTGATAGTTTTATAGTTTGCATCTCTGTCTTTATATAAAGTTTAATAATCTTATAATTGAATTCTTTTTTTAGGTATTAAAAACTGTGGTTTTATTTCTTTTAAAAGTGTAAATGCATCATTTTCTTAAATTTCCTTAAAAACTCTTTCTAGAACCTTGTATTTCTACAAAAGAATGATTTTTCTTTTTTTTTAATTAAGGACATTATGCAGGTACAAATATTTTGGTTACATGTAATGCATTTGCCTTACCCAAGCCAGGGCTACAAGTGTGCCTTTCCCCCATACAGTGCGCTCCGTTTCCACTTATAATTGAATTCTATTCATCATCTGATGCATTTTTAAAATCACTAACTTTCACTATAACCACTGTTGGATGACCTAACTATTCAGAGAATGTCTCAAAAGCACTTGGAACAATTGATCTCAGAAAAATATTTCTCCACATGGCTGACAAAAAGCCGAGGAGTCACCCTTGACCCTTCCTTATCCTTGCACATCCCACACGCACAGCCACTGCAGGTCCCACCTGCTCTACCTCCAAGCATGTCCTATCCTGCTCCACCCTCTGCACATGGCTGTAGCCCCCGCCCCATCCACCCTCCCCTGGACTTCTGCAATATTCTCCTAATGGTTTTATCCTCACATGCTATTTTGTCCTTCTCCAGTCCATTCTCCACACAGCAGCCAGAGTCACCTCTGACAACAAGAATCGGATCATACCACTCCCATACTCTAAGCCTCCACACTCACAATAAAATCCAAACTCCTTACATGGCCCAAACCATGTGGCTCCTGTTTGCCATTTGGACCTCATCTCTCACCTGTCTGCACATTGTCTGCCAGGGTCCACTCACTACAGCTTTTTCTCTGCTGCTGGATCAACTGGTGCCCACTCACAGCACAGGGACACTGACAAAGTGGCCTGTCCATGTCTGGCATCTTCTTGTCATCCAGAACTCGGCTCAAATGTCACTTCCTGAGAAAGAGCTTCATGAAGCCATCTATGATAATCTCTCTTCTGGTCATTTTCTAATCGATTTACGTGTTTATTTTCTTTAAAGCACAAATCCCCTTATGAAATTGTGTGGGTTGTTGATTTGTTTACCCGCTTATTGCCAGTTTTCCCAAGCTAGAGTGACAGCTCCGGGGACCCTGCCTATCTTGTTTTCTGTGCCATTTTCCCAGTACCTAGTTCAGAGCCTCACATAAGAATCACTGAATAAATATTACTTAATTAGAGGAATTTTTAACTATTTGACAAACCAGAGAAGACACAGATATTAAAAGTTTCATAGCAGGAGCAACTGACAATGAAATTAAACATCAAAGGATTCAAAATTTTAAGAAAACCTTTGTTGCAAATCCTCAGCAGTGCTTCTCAAACTTGGATGAGTACCAGAAACAACTGGAGAAATTATTCAAAATGTATACGCCTCCTACCCCAGCTACCTGGTTTTGATTCAACAGACCTAGGGTGAGCCCAGGAATTTGCAATTTTAGCAAGCACTGGCTGACAATTTTGATGAAGTGGTCTGTAGACCATACTTGGAAAAAGCCTGACCTAAACTGCTTGCATTTGAGTAACTTAATGCCTCCATGCAGGGTTCTGGGATATCTGAAATGTCTCTGTTGATGTAATTACTCGAAAGCGCACTGGTCCTTCCCTCCCACCTAAAACCACAGATTGCTCTCACACATGGGATCACACTTAAAATCCAAAGTATTCTAGCAGTTGGGAGGATTGGGTATTAATCTTTTGTATAGACAAGGCTGTCTATACAAATACTTGAGCATGTGCTTTGCTCTCTGGTTAGTGACTTACCTAAAGTGTCCCCATGATGGGGATCTCTTCACTCTTATTCCAGTAACCTGTCTAGGAGACTCCACATTATACATCATTCTTCTCTATCAGCTCCTGATTCTAGGGTGCAGAGCCCACATTCTTCTCTGATGTTATACTAGAAGAGAGAGTAAGGGGATAAGAAAGCACATGGAATAGAGAGGTAAGTAAGAGGATGGGAAAGCACATGATACATAGGGGGTGGGGTGATGATGTCTTGCCTATCCTCTCTCAGTTAACAGGAAGCTGTGAATTGACACTTCTCCTCTCCCCCAGCTCCATCCCACAACCGCTCTCCAACACACAGCAGTAACACTGAAGCTCACACATAATAGAAACATGAGCTTATTTCCCTTTGCTGTTACATTTCCAAGTATTCTCCCTGGTAGCCATGCTGCTATATGTTAATGTCAGGGACATTAAATTGACAAAATGAAGGATGTAAACTTTGAATGGGGAACTAATATTCGTTAGGGCCTACTAAATGTCATATGCCATGTTATTTTTGAACATTTTCTCTTCGAATCCTCAAAGCATCACTTTGAGGTTGGTATCATTACTTGCTTTCTACAGAGGGAGAGTAATCAGGCTCAGAGAGCAAAGCACATGCTCAAGTATTTGACAGCACAACAGGGTGACTTTAGTCAACAATGATTTATTGTATATTTTAAATAATTAAGAGTGGAATTGCAATGTTCCTAACAAAAAGAAATAATAAATGCTTGAGGCAATGGATACTCCAATTACCCTGATTTGATCATTACACATTGTATGCCTGTATGAAAACATCACACGTATTCCAAAAATATACACACCTGTTATGGACCCATAATAATTAAAAATTAAACAGAATGGGAGAAAATTTTGGCATGCTACAGGTCTGATGAAGGGCTAATAACCAGAATCTATTTAGAACTCAGGAAAATCAGCAACAAAAAATCAAACAACCCTATCAAAAAGTGGGCAAAGGACATGAACAGAAACTTTTCAAAAGAAGACAGAATAATGGCCAAGAAACATATGAAAAAATGCTCAACATCTCTAATCATCAGGGAAATGCAAATCAAAACTACAATGAGATATCACTTATCTCCAGTGAGAATGGCCTTTATCAAAAAGTCCCAAAACAAAAAATGTTGGCGTGGATGCAGAGAGATAGGAACACTCATACACTGCTGGTGGGACTGCAAACTAGTGCAACCTCTGTGGAAAGCAATATGGAGATACCTTAAAGAGATACAAGTAGAACCACCATTTGATCCAGCAATCTCATTACTGGGCATCTACCCAAAAGAACAAAAGACATTCTATAAAAAAGACACCTGCACTTGAATGTTTACGGCAGCACAATTCACAATTGCAAAGATGTGGAAACAACCCAAGTGCCCATCAATACATGAGTAGATTAATAAAATGTGGTATATGTATACCATGGAGTACAATTCAGCTATAAGAAACAATGGCGATATAGCACCTCTTGTATTCTCCTGGATAGAGCTGGAATGCATTCTACTAAGTGAAGTATCCCAAGAATGGAAAAACAAACACCACATGTACTCACTAGCAAATTGGTTCCACTGATCAACACCTAAGTGCACATATAGGAACAACATTTATCGGGTGTCGGGCAGATGGGAGGGGGGAGGAGGGGATGGGTACATACACACATAATGAGTGCGATGCACACTGTCTGGGGGATGGACATGCTTGAAGCTCTGACGGGGGCGGGGGTGCGGCAAGGGCAACATAACCTAAACATTCGTACCCCCATAATATACAGAAATAAAAAAATAAAATAAAATAAATTATCCACATCTAGGAAATCGATAAAAAAATTAAAAAAATAAATTCTAGGGAGGTGTCAAATGGACACTGAGGCCAACTTGAAGAGGCTTCCACTGGCCAATTCTGTGACAATTTGAGCATCAGAATGCATAATGATAGTAACAGATGGTAACCCTTTGAGCAAATTCGGGATCTATGAGTCATATTGACATAAATACATGATTGAATAAATAAACAAACAAGAAAAGAAAGTGCTATCTTACAGTCAAGTGTCAACTAATAATTCTAGAAAGAATAACAGAATTGGAAAAGCAACACTTGACAATTATCATAGTAATAAGTGACTCAGGCAAGAATCATAAACAGATGCTCAGTCTGCACCAAGTCCTATAGCAGTCACTGAGTTACCATGGAAACCATGGTGGCCAAAGAAAGCTGGGAAAAAGAAACAATAACCCTGATTTGGTTCTTAATATGTGCTAGGAACTAAATAGGACTGACACGCACACACACACACACACACTCATATGCTCTCTCCCTCTCTCTCACCGTTCAACAACCCGTCTTATCCTCCCACTCCCCAGCCTTTAGACGGAATGTAGCTCCGGGACATCCCCGGAACAGGACATCACACTGCCTGGGGCCAGGAGGGACCACGGGGACCCATCTTTCTCCCGAGACAGTCTGGGCACCGAGTCCCAAAGCGGGAACAAGGCGACTTAGATCTGCGATCCCTTTGTCTCCCCACACCCCAAGGAGGTTCAACCCCCACCAGGTCACCCATACCCTCAGCTGAGTCCAAACACCTGAAGACGTGATCTTGCTCTTCTTGCAAGGCCACGTCGGTCTCTATTAAAAAGTCGTCATGCTCGCCACAATGACGTCATGTTTCTATGGCAACCGCGATGCGCTGGCTTTTCCTTGACACCGGAAATGTCCCTGTGTGAGTATTCCTCCCCTCCCCTTTTGCTGAAAGCAAAACACCTTTACTCTTCAGGAGACAGACTGAGAAAGCTTACTAATTAGAGGAACTAGTCTGGGACCCAGGCAGTTGGCGGGACTCTCCCCCAGTTTGGTGCAACAAAACATGTCTTTGTAGCCAGGAATTTTGTTTTCCTTAAAAAAAGACAGTAGCAGGACAAAAAAAAAAAAAAAAAAAAAGAGGCAGAAGGGGAATATAATAAGTACGGAAAGACATAGAGAGGTATGCTAAGGCTCTTGGAGATGAGCTAGCTCTCCGAGAGTGAACATGTAAAAATCACATGCCATACAAGGCAGTTAGCCACCTGTGGCAGTAAACTAAGATCGTTTATTATCATGTGACTGAATAATCTAGGAACACAAAAAATAGTTTTATGCTCTTCCCTTACCACAAGTCTCTCAGCAAACTCACCTTACAACACAGAAATAACACCAAAGCTTCATCCATTATGGTAATGTTTGTACATTCTACTCTTGATGCTACATTTTCTGATGGCTTCTATGGCAGTCATGCTGTTTGGTTTATGTCAAAGTCAACACTTCTCTGGTAGGAAGGAGAAAGGTGGGCAACAAAAACATTTACTGCAGTCCTACTACATACCATCTATTCCGTACAGAATTTCTCATTTACCCCTCGTAAAGTTCTGTAAGGAAAATACCATAGGTCCTTATTTACAGATGACCAAGGGCAGGCCAATAGAGGCTAAGAAATGATTACCACATCACACATGAAGTAAATGATAGGAATGGGGTTCCAGTTGCTACCTTCATCAGAATACACCATGCATTCTCAATGGAGGCAACATCACCCCTACAGTATCGAAAATTGGTTCTTGGGGGTGAAGAGATCTTAGAGTATCACGGTTTGTAGCCCTCCAAAAGACCACAATACATAAACAGATATAAAGTACATCTCTGGTATTAAGCATTTGACATTCTGTGGATGGGGCTGTAATTAGCAAAAAATGTCTAAAAAGCCTCCATAAAGTGGATGAAAATGAAAGAAGTTTGAGAAAAGCTGTGTATACTCAACAACCTTGTATGTAGGTGATGGGCAGCCAAGGCTTAGGAACTGGTCATTTTACACTCCCTCATGGATGGTCACTTCCAAATAACCACTCTTGGTGTTGATGATGATGATGGAAATGAAATCCTGTCCCTTATGCCAAGAGACTTGGGTATGGACATTATGTGAATTGAATGTTTCTTAAGGTGGTAAATAGGGGCTCAGTCGGAAGAATAGGTGTTTCCTCCAGGAAAGATGACCTGGAGTGTAGGATATTAATGTTCACAAAACCAAAGAAAGCAAGTGGTAATCTAAATTATATTTCCTTTGATCTTAACATTTATTCAAGTTATGTAATTAAATCCATAGTTCAGATCGAGGCATAGGAAGTTATGAGATGGTTTTAGGAGATGGTTGAGTAAATCAGACAAACCTCTTTGTAAATGCCTGATGAATAGTGAAAGCTGAAATTACTCTAAAGGTTTTTCCAGTGTATCCTGATGCCTCCAGGGCTCTGAATGCTCTAATTTCCCTGGGAAGTTGATGCTATCCAGGATATCGCTTTATTTTTTATAGTGAATTATACTACTTTCAAATTTTAAAATAGTATTAAAAATTCAAAACACTGTGAATGACAAAAAATAAGCAAAGCTCATCTGAAAAAGCTAGAGTCAACATTTTCAAATTATATAGAGTTAATTCTCATGTTATACGATAGATGGTATATGACAAATGTTGTGGTCGACAACCTCTAAGATGACTCCCAATGATTCATAACTCCTGGTATTCACCCCTTTTTGTAATTCCCCAACTTTGTGTGTGGCCTGATTACTTAGTTGCTTCTAATAAACAGAATACTTGTGAAGTGATAGGATGTCACTTCCAAGATTAGTTACAAAGAGGCGGTTTTGTTTTTGGTTCCCTCTCTAACTCACTCTGAGGAAAGCCAGTTGCTATACTGCATGCTGCTCATGTGGGAAGGAATTGATGTCTGTGGTTAACAATTATTGGGGCTCCGAGGCCTGCCAAGAGACATAAGTATGAGCTTGGAAGGGGACTCTCACTCAGTTGAACCTTGAGATAACTGTAGCCTCAACCTATATCTTAACTGCAGCCTTGTGAGAGACTGCCAGAGGCAACCTGCTAAGCCACATCCAGATTTCTGACCCACAAAAATGATGAGATTACACGTTTGTTATTTTAAGCTGCTTTTATTTTGAGGTATTTGCCATGCATCAGTAGATAACTAATACATAAACAGAGAATTCATGTAAACAGCAACATACATGTTCAATAAACATTTAAAAACAGCTTAGCTAATAAAATGCAAATGAAAATCTTGAGATATACTATTTTAGATAAAAAGGCAAGTTGAAGAACAATATGAATAATGTGATTTTAATATTAAAAAAGGATATATGTATTTTGTGTATCTGTGGCTATATAATAATAATTTACCTACAAAGAAATGCATCTTCAAAACATGCAACAATCTATTGCTCCTGGACAACTTTGGGTTAGAGGGTGGGCCTCAGGCAGGAGGAAGACTCAAGGTAATTTCGTTTTATAAATATACATTTCTATATTGCTTGAAATTTTATAAATAAGAAAATATATTAAGATATAAATTTAAAAACAGAAATTACATTTAAATAGATTAAAAAATAATGTACTCCTGATTTTGTTGTTTTGGAAATATATACAAAGAACATCATTTTATTGAGAAAAAGGGACCTATTAAAATTTTTGACAATGAATCTGTGTGTGGGAAAATGTATCAGTGTGTGTCACCATTGCTGATTCTTGATATTATCTGTGTACTTCTATGTCTCAAACTCTATCACTCTAAACATTCATAGACTTGGAGCCATGCTGATTAAGGTCAAATCCACAATGTGTCACTTTCTAAGTGTGCAAGCTTAGGCAAAGCACCTAACCTTCCTCTCCCTGGTTTTCTTCATCTATAAAATGAGGGTGAAGCACCTCACAGTATAGTCATGAAACTTAAATATAGTTACTTGATCCAAAATAAATGTTAGCTAATTTTAATACTTTCATTTTGTACAGGCATTAGTTTTCTTGCAAGTACAAAAAGCTATGATTTAGATGGCTGTTTATTAACATTGAATGACATTTAGTAGTAGTAAATAAAGGCAGGTTACAAAATTATAAGGAAGGAAATATCTTGTTTTTGAAATAAATATCATGACTGTATTGTAGACAAAGTAACAGAAATGGAAAATATCTGGGTAACTATAACACTGTTCTTTATTTTTGAGTATTAATTGAAAATTTTAACTGTTGAAAGAAAAAAATATAATATTATTGAATGAGATTTCAATGAATGTAGATAAAACAAATAAGAAAACCACAGCCTTAGGAGAGAGGATAAGGGAATCTATAATGTGGTAAGATTGCTACATACCATTTGAAGTGGTAAAATACTGATTCTAAATAGACTGTGAAAAGTCAAATACTGTAGGTAGTTTTAGAGCAACCAATAAAAGTGTTATATAAAAAGATATAGTCAAAATCAAAACAAAAATTAAAATGGAATATCAAATAATATTCAAATAAGCCAAAAGAAGCCAAGAAATGGGAAACAGAGGAGTGACAAAACCAGAGCAGACGAACAGAAAACAAATAATAAAGTGATAGCCCTAAGTCCAAACATTACAGCAATTATGTTAAATGTAAGTGATCTAAATACATCAATTTAAATATGATTATCTATGTCAATTTTAGAAAAAAGGGTGTTTAAGTCTGAATAAATTGTGGATTTGTTTACTACTTTCAGTTCTGTTTTTGCTTCACGTATTTTGCAACACAGTTTTTGATGCATGCACATTTAATATTTAAGAGAGTCTTCTTGGTGGATTGAGCCTCTTATAATTAGGTAATAGCCCTTCTGTATCTGATAAATTTCTTTGCTCTGAAGTGTACTTTATCTAATAAAAATGTACCTACTCCTGCTTTCTTTTGATAAATTTTGTCTGGTACATCTTTTTCTATCCTTTTACTTTAAAACAATTTATGTTATTGCATTTGAAGTGAGTTCTTGTGGACAGCATGGAGTTCTGTCAAGGCTTTTTTTTCTTTTTAAAATCCACTCTGCCAATCTCTGTCTTTTAATTGGGGTATTTAAATTATTTACATTTAATGTAATTATTGATATGTAGTGGCTTAAGTCTGTTATTTTATTTTTTGTTTTCTGTTTGTTCCCTGTCTTTTTAGCTTCTCTGTTTGCTTTTCCTTGCTTTCCTGTGAGTTACTTGAACAAATTCTATTTTTTATTTATTTTTTTCTTTATCAATGTATTTTGTGTTTATTTTATTTTATTTTACTTTATATTTTCAACTGATATATCATAGTTGTACATAATTTTGGGGGTACCTGTGATATTTTGATACATGTTTATAATGTGTAATGATCAAATCAGGGTAATTGGGATATCCATCACCTCAAACATTTATCTTTTCTTTGTGTTGAGAACATTACAATTCTTTTCTTCTAGCTATTTTGAAATATACAACAAATTATTGTTAACTATAATTTCCCCATTGTACTATTGAATGCTAGAATTAATTTCTTTTACCTAATTGTATTTTTGACCCATTACCAACTTCTCTTCATCCACTTCTTCCTCTTCCCTTCCAAGACTCTGGTACCCCTCTACTCTCTACTTCCATGAGATCCACTTTTTTATCTCCAACACATGAGTAAGAACATGCAATATTTTTCTTTCTGTGCTTGGCTTATTTCGCTTAACATAATAAACCTCCAGTTTCATCCATGTTACTGCAAATGGCAGAAGTTCATTCTTTTTTATGGCTGAATTATATTCTATTGTGTATATATAAATCACATTTTCTTTATCCAGGTATCTGTTGATGGATTCTTAGGTTGACTCCATATCTTGGCTGCTGTGAATAGTGCTGCAATAAACATGGAAGTGCAGATATCTCTTTGATATACTGCTTTCCTTTCTTTTGAATATATACCCAGCAGTGGGATTACTGGATCATATGGTAGTTCTACTTGTAGATTTTGAGGAACCTCCATACTCTTTTCCATAATGGCTATACTGATTAACATTCCTACCGACAGTGTCCTGGCGTTCCCCTTTTTCCACATCCTCACCAGCATTTGTTATTTTTTGTCTTTTTGATAATAGCCATTCTTGCTGGGGTGAGATGATATCTCAAATGTATAGAATTTTTGATGACATCAAAATTTTTTATATGTATCCCATAACTGTCTATTGTTGTTGATGTTTTGCCAGTTTAAATGAAGTATAGAAACCTTACCACCCTTTAATCCCCATTGCTCTTTACCATTTATAAAGAATGATTTTAAATATTTCCTCCACATGCCTCAAAAGCCACATCAAATAATATTATACTTTTTTCTCTCTCAAACATAATTAATAAATCTCAAGAAGTGAAGCAAAATCTGTTTTCCCACATTATTCTCTTTCACTGTTTGTTCTTCCTTGCTGTTGTTCCACGATGCCTTCTTTTATCAGTTGCTTTCTGCTTTAAGAACACCAATTCACCATTGTTTTAGGGTACATCTTCTTATGACAAATTCTTTTTCTTTTCCTTCGCATAAAAACATTTTTATATTTTCTTCATTTCTGAAGGATAATTTAGCTGGATTTGGAATGTGAGGTTCACAGTTTAGTACTTGAAAAATGCACCACTTCCTTCCTTCCTTCATTGTTTCTGATGAGGAATTAGTTGTGATTTGAATAATTTTTCTTCTATAGGTAATGCATTTTTCTCTTCCTGCTTTCAAGATTTTTTTCTTTGTATTTACTTTTATGAAATTTGATTATGATTTGTCTTTTTGTGTATATCTTTTTATGTGCTCATCTTCTTGAACCTATAGGTTTAAGTCATTTGCCAAATTTGGAAGGTTTCTGGCATTATTTCATTGAACAATTTTTCGTTCATGCCCTTTTTCTCCTCTGGTTCCAAGACATCAATGACATAAATGTTGAATATTTTTTATAGTCCCACAAGTCCCTGAGGTTTGGCTTTGTTTATTTTTGCTCTGTTGTTCAGTTTGGGTAATTACTGTAGTCTATGTTCAAGGTCACCGATTTGTTTCCTTTGTCCTCTCCATCCTGCTGTTCAATTCATTTGCTGAGATTTTTTTTTGCAGTGGGGGGGGTCAGAAAGAGCTTTTTAATTATTTAATATTTACTTTTAAATCAAATTATATATCCAAATAGTTTAAAGTACTAAACCATTCTGGCATTCTTAGTTTAAAAACAATCCTTACAACCCATTTCTTTTTATTACAGAAAATCTATTTAACCATTTGCTACTTCTTTTTGCAATTAATAACTTTATTTTTTAGAGTAGTTTTAGGTTCACAGAAAAATGGAACAGAGCGTACAGAGAGTTCCCATATAACCCCTCCCCTCAACACAAAGCCTCCCTTACCAATCAACATCTCATATAAGTATGATATATTTATTACAATCATCATCAATACCTTATTATCAACCGAAGTTCAGAGTTTACATTAGTGTTCATTCTTTGTGTTCTACGTCTTTGGCTTTTAACAAATATGTGTTATGCCCACCATTATTATATAGATAGTTTGCCCTAAAAATCATCTGTAACCCATCAATTCAGCCCTCTCTTCTACCGAACTGCCAGAAAATACTGATATTTTTACTGTCTCCACAGTTTTGCCTTTTCCAGAATGTCATATAGTTGGAATCATACAGTATGTAGCATTTTCATATTATTTTTTTCACTTAGTAATATGCATTTAAAGTTCATCTGTGTCTTTTAATGGCTTGAGAGCTTATTTCTTTTAATTGCCAAATAATATTCCATTGTCTGGGTATATCACAATTTATTTATCCATTCCCCTATTGAAGGACATCTTGGTTGCTTCCAAGTTTTTGCAATTATGAATAAAGCTGCTATAAGTATTTGTATGCAGGTTTTTGTGTGGACGTAAGTTTTCAACTCATTTGGGTAAATAATAAGGATCATGTGGTAAGAGTATGTTTAACTTTGTAAGAAACTGACAAACTGTCTTTGAAAGTGGCTGCACCGTTTTGCATTCCCAACAACAATAGATGAGAGTTCTGATCCACATCCTCTCCAGCATTTATTGTTGTCATTGTTTTTGATTTTTCCCATTCTAAGAGGTATATCTTGTTATCTCACTGATGTTCTGTGTTGCAATTCCTTAATGACATATGATGTTGAGTACCTTTTCGTATGCTTATTTGTCATCTGCATATCTTCTTTGGTGAGGTATCTGTTCAGATTATGCCCATTTTTTAATTGGGTTGTTCATTTTCTTATTATTGAGTTTTAAGGAATTTTTATGTATTTTGGATATCAGTCCTTTATCATATGGGTGGCTTAGGAATATTTTTTGGACTGTCACTTGTCTTCTTTTTTATTTAATTCATTGACATTTTACCTCTCCTTTTGTTTCTAATTGCTTGCCCTTGTTAATTGCATTGCATACTACCTTTCACACAATGTCAAATATTACAGGAGATAAGTTAGCATGTTCTCTTGTTCTTGTCTTTAGCAGGAAAGCCTCTGGTTTTTCCCCCATTAAGCAAGATGCTGGCTTTTGGGGCTGTAGTGTATATACATTTTGATGCTAAGAAAGTGTCCACTGACTCTTTTATTATTGTGATTTTCTTAAACATGAATGGGTGTTGATACTTTTAAATATGTTTTACTGCATCAGCAGAGGTAATCGTGTTTTTCTTCTTGACTGTTATTACAATAGATTGTAGTAAAGGATTTCCTGATATTGAAACACCTCTGTACTCTTAGAATAAGCTCCACAATGTCATGATCTACCTTTTCGTGTGCTTTTGGATTGTGTTTACTAATATTTTACTTAAGAATATTCCTCCATATTCATATATGAGGCTGTTCTGTAATTTTCATTTTTGGCCATCTTTATTTCATTTTGATGTAATTATTTTGATGTAATCTCTTGCTGGAAGCATTCCTCCCTTTGAAAGTAAGACTTCTATGAGAGAAAAGCATAAGGTCACAGGGACAGGAAGGAAAAATTTTGGTAATGGATAAGTAGGGGTAATAGTGAGTGGTGTCACTCTCATTTTCACCCCTTGATTCCTGGACTCATGAATACTAGCTATGGGAGAAACAGCACCATATATTAGACACTGATTCAGAGCACATAAAGCCTTCTGGAAAACCTTGCTCCAGCCCTGCAAGATATTGACACCTAGCTGTAACTGAGTCTTCAAAAGGCCATTCTACCATTCTACTAAACCAGCTGCTTCAGGATTGTAGGGAACATGGCAAGACCAGTGAACTCCATGAGCATAGGACCATCTCTGTACTTCTTTTGCTGTGAAGTGAGTTCTATGATCTGAAGGAAACTTGTGTGGAATATCATGATGGTGTACAAGGCATTCTCTAAGTCCAGGGATGTTAGTTTTTGCAAACGCATGCCATGCAGGGAAGGCAAGCATGTATCCACAGTAAATGCCTACTCTGGTAAGAACAAAATTTTTATTTCCCTTCCATGATGAAAGTGGGCCAATGTAATCAACCTGTTACTAGGTAGCTGGCTGATCACTCTAGGGAATGGTGTCATATCAGGGACTCTGCTGCTGGTGGACTGGGCACTCAGCAGTGGCCATAGCCAGGTTGACTTTGGCAAGTGGAAGCACAGGCTGCTGGAACAATGCATAACCTCCATCCCTGACACCCATTACCTCCTTGTTTTTGAACCCATTGGGCAATGACAGGGGTGGCTGAGGAAACGGAACAAGTCATCCTATAGATTTGATTATTAAAATGCTCCTCTATTGAGTGCACCTTGAGTTTATACAATTTTTTGCCAATTATACCTCCATAAAGCTGGAAAAAATATAAGAAGATGCTCCCACGTTGAAGTTACCCTTCAGTGAACATTCACATGAAACACAAATATCTTTACATCTTTTGTCAATTCAGAGAGGTCTATTCACACACCTCTTTTCCCAATTTCTTTGTCACCAGTTTTTCAATTATGTTTCTTCCAAGTCCCTGACCATCTAGCCAAACCATTGGCCCACAGATTGGTACAATCACACATCTGGCCATTTTTCCTTTCAAGCACAATGAGTAACTACGTGCACTACTTGAAGTTCTGCCCCCTGGAAGGATGTCTCTTCACCATCATTTTTCAGGAACGTCTCAGAAAACAGCTGTAGTAGTACTTCAGCTCTCCACTTTCAAGTGGTGCCTCCATATTATGCAGAACTACCTGTAAACCAGGCCCAAATCTTCTTTTACTCCATCAACTGATCCAGGGAATTCCCCATGAGGCCGTAAGTGAGGGCTGAGAGAGAGAAGGCAGTGTAGCAGGAGTAGGAATCAAGAGCATTTAGGCCACCTCTCCATGTAACTTACTTCTGCCTTCAGGGCCTGCTTGAGACCAATCTTATATATACAACTTCCATTTGATGATAAAGTACTGTTGTGTACACTCAACTTTATGGCTAGATGGGTTAGATTACATGCAGTTTATGATGGGTAGCTCAGGATGCATGGTAACTTGGTGGCCCGTGATTAAACATTTAGTGTCTACTAAGTCCCAGTAGCAGGCCAAGAGCTGTTTCTCAAAAGGAGAGTAATTATCTGCAGAGGACAGAAGGAACTTGCTCTAAAATCCTAGGGGCCTATGTTGTAATTCTTCTATAGGGGACTGCCAAGGGCTCCAAACAACATCTTTATCTGCCACTGACACCTCAAGCACCACTAGATCCGATGGATCATATGGCCCAAGTGGCAGAGCAACTTGCACAGCAGCCTGGACCTCTTTATTGCAGAGCCTTCTCTTGTTCTGGGTCACTCAAAATTTGCAGCTTTTTGGGTCAGTTGGGTCAGTTGGTAAATGACCTAGAGTAACACACCCAAATGAGGAATATGTTTCCTCCAAAACCCAAAGAAGCCCACTACGTGCTGTGCCTCTTTTTGAGGAGGAGCCAGATACAACAACTTATCTTTCACTTCAGAAGGGATATTTCAACATACTCCACACCTCTGGGCTTCTGGAAATTTCACTAAGATAGAAGGTCCCTGAATTTTTATCAGATTTATTTCCTACCCTCTGATATGCAAATGTCTTGCTAATATAATAAGTCTAGAGTAGTTGCTACTTCTTACTCCCTAGGTCCTATCATCATAATGCCATCAATGTAATGAACCTTTTGGAAGGGAAAGGTGATCAAGATCCCTATTAACTAAATTATTATAGGGTTGGAGAGTTGATATAACTCTGAGGTAGGACAGTAATGGTGTATTGCTGGCCTTGCCAACTGTAAGCAAATGGCCTCTGGAAGTCTTTACTAATAAGTATTGAGAAAAATGTATTTGAGAGATCAATAGCTATAAGCCAGGTACTAATTTACTCGAGCAATAAAAACACATGTAGTACAGCAGCTGCTATTAGAGTCACCACCTGATTAAGCTTATGATAACTCACTGTCATTCTTCAAGATTGATTTGTCTTCTACACAGGTCAAATAGGCTAGTTGAAAGGGGGTGTTTTGGAAATCACCATCCTCCCATCTTTCAAGTCCTTGATGGTGGCACTAATCTCTGTAATCCCTCCAGGAATTCAGTATTACTTTTAGTTTGTAATTTTCTGAGGTAAAGCCAGTCCTAGTGGCTTCCACTTGGCCCTTTGTACTATTATAGCCTTTACTCCATGGATCAGGAAACGAATGTTGGGATTTTGTCAGCCGTTGAGTATATCTATTTCAATTATGCATGCAAGAACTGGGGAAATAAGCACAAGATTGGTTCAAGGATACCTGAGCTAAAACTCCATTGATCATTTGACCTCCATAAGCCCCTACTCTGACTGATTTACTATAGTGATGTTTTGGGTCTCTTGAAATTTGTGTCAGTTTAGAGTGAGTGTCCAGTAGTCCCCAAAAGGTCTGATTGTTTCCTTTTCCCAAATGTATTAATACAGTTATCCTAGTAAAAGGCTAGGGTCCCTTTGAGAAAGGATTGGAGATATATTAACAGTATAAATTTTTGGCTGTACCCCAGGGTCTTTCTTCAAGGGAACACAGCCACTCCTTCACTGAAGAAGTTCTAGGTCTGCAAACTGGCTCAAGTTTGGGAATTGATTTAGGAACTGTGACTAAATGTTTTTATATATTTATATTAGACTTTTGTTCACTTGTCATAGAAGTTTTGTGCTTATATAGATGAAATGAGAATTTAGTAGACTTCCTCTCTATTTCTCTTCTAGGAATACCAAGATCAACTAAGCTATGCCATAGTTCTGCACAAAGTCAGATTACTCTGATTGCTGCATTGACTCTGCTGTTCATTATGGTAACCATACCTACCTTGCCTGTTGTACTTCAGTGCTGTCACTTGGCCTCTACTACCCCTGGATCCAATTGATCCCATTGCATTTAAGTTTCTCAATTCAGTGATTGCAGTTCCCACTGTTAGGTCTGGCCTACTAGAAGAGTGACCACAGAGCTCTTCAAGGATGTTCAGGCTCCCCTCACAAATTTATTTTTTACAGTAGTAGTGAAAGGTGTGTCTTCTGAACCTTTCCTATGTGGGTGAGTAGGTCTTAAAAGACAAATCCACTCTAACATCCCAGTCTGCCTAAACCTTTGAATCCCTTCCTCTACATTAAACCAAGGCAGGTCCAGCATTTCTAATTTGCTTACTGGGGGTTATCTTTTGGTACATGTTTCAGCCAACCAAACAAATGAACTGTTAGAGTTCTCCCTAACTCCCCAAGCTGCTACATTAAATGTAGAATCTCTGTTTAGTAAGCCTATGTCCATAAATTCAGCCTGATCCAAATTTATGTCCCTTTTACCATTATCCCATGCCCTCAATATCCATTCCCACACAAATTTCTCAGATTTCTGTCTGCATAAATTAGAAAACTCAAATTGTTCTTTTGGAGTATAGCACATCTCCACATGGATCATACTTTGTACCTCATCTTTGGGGGTCTGCTGAAACTTGAGTCTAATTATAGGTTTCGATGCAAAGAGGGGTGGTGGGAATCAGTTCTGAGAAGACTCAGCATTGTCTTCCATGGCAACCGCCTCAGGGGAGGCCACTACAATTTCTTCAGATGATGAGAGGATTACAGTCTCCTCAGATGGTGGATGGAAAGATCACTCCCATTTGAGGTGGGGAGGCCACTTCCACTGGGGATGGGAAGACTTCTTACACTGCCAAAGAAGACTCATCAGAATTTAGCTCAAAATCTCCAGTTTCATTGGGATCTTCCTGCATATCCTCATTCCAACTTATTGGATCCCACTTTTTTTCTAATCAGTGGCCCCACTTTAACAGTAGACACCCTATGAGGCTGAGTTCAACTTGCGTTGTAATTCAGCCAATTGTAGGTTGAGATTCTGCATTTGATTTTCAGCAATCACAGCACTGAGGCTACAGAAAGCAAAGGTACTCTCCAGGGAACACAGTCATTTATGTAGTGATTGAACTGGGAATCCTTATCCTTGAGGTCATCTTTTCCTTTTACCACTTTGTCCAGAGACATTAGGAGCGAACAATCAATGTCATTATATTCCTTAGTTTTCCAAAAATATTCAAAAGTGTCATATACAGAGTCACCCACCTTCTTGCTTCTTGTAAGTGGCTGACTTACAGTATCCAATAAAGATATTTTGAATATCTCTGTTTCCAGATCATGTCATGGTCTATCAGTGCTCTCTTTACAACTAGAAATAGAGTCATGAGCACCTTTAAATTTAATAAGATTAGGATGCGGAGAGATAGGAACACTCGTATACTGCTGGTGGCACTGAAAACTAGTGCAACCTCTGTGGAAAGCAATATGGGGATACCTCAAAGAGATACAAGTAGGTCTACCATTTGACCCAGCAATCCCATTACTGGGCATCTACCCAAAAGAACAAAAGACATTCTACAAAAAAGACATCTGCACTCGGATGTTTACAGCAGCACAATTCACAGTTGCAAAGATGTGGAAACAACCCCAGAGGACATCAATACCTGAGTAGATTAATAAAATGTGGTATATGTATACCATGGAATACTATTCAGCTATAAGAAACAATGGCAATCTAGCACCTCTTGTATTCTCCTGGATAGAGCTGGAACCCATTCTACTAAGTGAAGTATCCCAAGAATGGAAAAATAAGCACCACATGTACTCACCAGCAAATTGGTTTCACTGATCAACACCTAAGTGCACATACAGGAATAATATTTATTGGGTGTCAGGCAGATGGGGGGGGAGGAGGGGATGGGTATATACACACATAATGAGTGCGATGCGCACCATCTGGGGGATGGACACGCTTGAAGCTCTGACTGCGGGGGTTGGGGGGAAGGGCAACGTAACTTAAACATCTGTACCCCCATGATATGCAGAAATAAAAAAAATTTAATAAGATTAAAGAATCAATTCCAGAAAACCCAAAAACAATTCAGAAAACTCATCCTTAAAATTCTGTTTTTCAAGAAACACTATTGGTACCGAAAATATGTGTGTGTCTGTGTGTGTGTATCCATCCATATACACACACACACACACACACACACACACATTTTCTACAGCCATGTGTCACTTAATGACAGGACTATGTTTTGAAAAATGCATTGCTGGTGATTTTGTCACTGCTCAAACATCATAGAGTATACTTACACAAACCTAGATGGTATAGCTTACTGCACACCTAAGCTATATGGTATAACCTACTGCTCCTAGATTACAAACCTCTACAGCATGTTACTGCACTGAATATTGTAGGCAATGATAAGTATTTGTGTATCTAAGCATATCTAAACATAAAAAAGGTACAGTAAAAATACAGTATAAAAGATAAAACACTGTACACCTGTATAGGGCATTTACCAAGAATGGAGCTTGCAGGACTGGAAGTTGCTCTGGGTGAGTCAGTGAGTGAGTGATGAGTGAATGTGAAGGCCTAAACCCTTACTATACACAACTGTAGACTTTATAGACATTGTACACTTAGAATACACTAAATTTATAAAAAGTTTTTCTTTATTCAGTAATAAATTAAATTTAGCTTACTGTAAGTTTTTTACTTTATGAGCTTTTAATTTTTTTTACTTTTTGGTTTTTTTGAAGTATCACTTAGCTTAAAACACAACACATCGTACAGTTGTACAAAAATATTTTTTCTTTATAGACTTATTTTGTAAGTTCTTGTATATTTTAAAAATTTATATATATATATATTACTTTCAAAATTTTTTGTTAAAAACTAAGACACACACACACAAATTAGCCTAGGCCTAACCAGGGTAAAAATTACATATAATATGTTCTCAATTTTGCAAAACATGTATGCATATATATTGTTATATGCATGCAAAGACAAAGTGATGGGAGGAAATGCCAGATAATGATATATTTTTTTTAAAATTAGGGAGCTGGCAGGATTACTTTTTTTTTTTTTTTTGCCCAAGAGACAAACAGAGCAGGAAGGAAAATATACATGGAGAGCAAATATACATGAACATCTCAACAGTGTGATCTGCATATATGTTATCCTTGCAATGTGTATACTCTTTCAGAGCTTCTAAATTGGACACACTCATTTTCTCAGTTTATATGGTGTAGGGAGCACTAACAGAATCTGCACATAGTATTTTTTTATTTTTTATTATTTTATTTTTATTTTTTATTTCAGAATATTATGGCAGTACAAACGTTTTGATTATGTGTTTTGTTTTTGTACAGTTTGAGTCAAAGTTATACATGTGCCCATCACCAAGGTAGCATGCATCGTACCCATTAGGTATAAATTTACCTGTCCCCTACTCCCCCACCTACTTGGTTTCCATTGAGTTGTACCACCATATGTGCACGCGGGTGTTGCTCAATTACTAAGCAAAGTATCACAAGAATGGAACAACAAACACCACATGTACTCATTATTAAATTGGAACTAATCTGCATATACTATTTTAATCACCTTTTTTCCCCTGATATGTTCAAAGTCTTATAGTTGCCCTGGTGCCAGCTATCCCAAAACAATGACTCAGTGAATCTTGAATGTGAAACATTTTTCCATTTGCCTGGGCCTAATTTTCTGTCTTTTATTCACACTATTACTCATCTACACGTGTACACCCAGAACCTCATCTGGACCATGCTGATCAAAAAGACAATGATTTCTGTGAGTTAGTTTCCACGTGTACAGGCCAAATTCCTTGGCTGGTTTAGAGATGCATCATTTAGAACCTGATATGATTTTGTATTGCAAATGCTGGGCATGTGTATGTTTTCCTCTCCTTTTAATATTTTTAATTGCATCGGGACAATACTTCACAGTTGTTTAATTCACATGTGTTGTTTTTTCCTCTGGCCCTCAATTGAATGATCCTGACTCACTCAACTTTTCCCCTGAGTACCCTTGTGTCAGGATTCTCCCCCTCTGGAAGCTGTGGTGCTGAGTCCTGGGCAATTTCATGCAGCCTGTCCCTTTTTCCTTCCCCTGTGGAAGTCACTGCTAACTAGGTGGGTAAACAGAGTAGCCTGCTGTAGATTCAAGGGGCTTCATTTGAGAGAGTACAGAGAGAAGCATATGGTGAAACTACTTTCATCTCATGACCTTCACTAAAATCCTAGACAATGGAAATGTCATCAGACTGCTGAGTGTAAGGTTCATTTGAGGGACCAGCCTGCCCTTCCCCTAGGCATCAGTAAGTTTCCTGAAGCTGCCCAGTTGGAACTGTCATGTGGGTATACTCATACATTAGTGCTAGGACCACCCTATACTTAATTCCCTTGGCTTAGGGATGTTCCCCATTTGGAAGCCGAGCCACTTTCTTAGGGGAAGGGATAGTGATTTTTATTTATTATTTTTTTTTCTCTTCCAAAACCAAGATAGAAACCCTTAATTACTCTTGGATCATGGATAAGCACTGTTAACAGTTGAATAAATATATTGTTTTCTAGAAATTCCAGTATGCAAGTATAACCATCTATATTTAAAAGTAGCAATGAGATGATATCCTACTTACAGTTTTGTGAAGCGATTTATTTAGACAAACATATTATGAAGGCCAGTCTATGCCAATCAGTACAAATCCACATAATTAAAATGACAATAGAAATACTAATGGTCAATTCAGGCATAAAAATAATGATAAAAAGGTTAATGTTTATTTCTGATGTCCTCTGTACCTAACAGCGTTGTAAGTGCCAAACCTGTACTTACTAATTTAATCCTCATCACAACCTATGTGGAGGTTCTATTGCTGTCTGACTTTAGAAATAAGGGAACTGAAGCACAGTGAGGACATGGCTAGCAAGCAGTCAGAGTAAGACATACCATGTGGCTCTGGAGCCCCTACATCTAACCAGGTTATGCCACTGTCTCTCATATAATAATAGCTTCAATTTTAATGTTATTAAAGGCAAAGCAAAATACAACAAACTAAAGTAATCAAAACCGTCTGGTACTGGCATAAGAAACAGACACATAGACCAATGATATAAAATAGAGAGCCTACAGATTAACCCACACATACATGGCCAACTAATCTTCGACAAGGGCACTAAGAACGCTCAATGTGGAAAGGACAGTCTCTTCAATAAATGGTTTTGGGAAAATTAGATATCCGCAAGCAAAAAAAAAAAAAAAAAAAGTGAAACTGGACCTATATTTTACACTGCTTACAAAAATTAACAGTGAAGTAAAGAAACTCCTAGAAGAAAACATAGGGAGAAAACCTTGGCATTAATCTTGGCAATGATTGTCTGGATATGACCCTAAAGGCATCAGCCACAAAAGCAAAAATAAGCAAATGGGATTACATCAAACTAAAAGCTCTACACAGCAAAGGAAACAACAAAATGAAAAGGCAACCTACAGAGTGAGAGAAAATATTTGCAAACCACATATCTAATAAGGGGTTAATATCTAAAACATATAAGGAACACATACAACTCAACAGCAAAGAATCCAAATAATTTGATTTAAAAATGGACAAAGGACCTGAATAGACATTGTTCCAAAGAAGATATGCAGGTGTCCAACAGGTTCATGAAAAGGTGCTCAACATGACTAATCACCAGGGAAATGCAAATCTAAACCACAATCAGACATCGTCTCACACCTGTTAGGATGGCTGTTATCAAAAAGATGAAAGAAGTGCTGCCAAGGATGTGGAGAAAAAGGAATTCTTGCACACTGTTGGTGGAAATGTAAATTAGTACAGTCATTATGGAAAATAGTATGGAGGTTCTTTAAAAAATTAAAAATAGAATTAACATGTGATCCAGCATTTCCTTTTTTTGGGTACATATCCAAAGGTAACAAAATTAGTATCTTAAAGAGATATCTACACTCCATGTCCATTGCAGTATTATTCACAATAGCCAAGACATGAACAACTTATGTGTCCATTGGCAGATGAATATATAAAGAAAATGTGGTACATATACACAATGGAATATTATTCAGCCTTTAAAAAGAAGGAAATTTTGCCATTGCAACAACATGGATGAACCTGGAAAACATTGTGCTAAGTGAAATAAGCTATCACACAAGGACAAATACTACATGATTGCACTTATATGTGGAATTTAAAAAAGTTGAACTCATAAAACAGAGAACAGATGGATGGGGTACCAAGGGTAGAAATGGGAAAAATATGGAAATGTTAGTTAAAAAGTACAAATGTGCAGTTATGAGATGAATAAGTTCTGGATACCTAATTTACAGCATGTTGACTATAGATAATAATACTGTATTATATACTTGAAATTTACTAAGAGAGTAGATCTTAAATATTCTTATCACAAAGAAAGTGTGATGCGAGGTGATGGATATGTTAATTAGCTTGATTGTGGTAATCATTTCACAATGTATACATATTAAGTCAACATATTGTACACTTTAGATATATACAATATTATTTGTCAATTATACCTTCAGTAAAGCTGAGAAAAAGAAAAAAGTCGTTGGCTGTGAGTAAACATCAGTCTATACCACAGGAATAATATGTATAGTAATGCTTAATAAATATATTAGAAAACAGATTAAAATGACTGGAATGTATTATGTGCCAAGTGCTTTTTATGTATTGAGTCATTCAGTGCTCACAGCACCCTTACAAGATAGATACTGTGTGGCTAATTCCCATTTTATAGGTGAAAAACTGAGGGACAGAGAGAATAGGGAATTTGCCTGAGACTGCACAGTTAGGGAACGGAACAGCTTAGATTTGTTTCCAGTACATCGTGCTCCAGAGCCTGGGAAACTAACAAAGATTTGTTGTTCAGTGAAAGAAGCAGTCTGCACAAGTGTGCATATTGTAGAAGGTCATTAAAAATGATAGTATGTGTTGATATATTTATACAAAATAGCTAAACCTAGCAACAAAAAGCAAAAAGATGGATTATGACTTTGGTGAAATCACATTCACTGGGGACAGAAGCCATAGTACAGTGGGATAAGGAGCAGTGGGAAGTGAAGTGAAGAATGTTAACAGAGAATGTAAATAACTCTATTGGAACTTGAGTTTGAAGGCAGAGAGAGAGAGAGAGTGAAATGACCAGGGCTGATTGAGGATAAGGGGCTCAAAGAAGAATTTAGAAACGACAGTGATCTAGCACCTCTTATACTATCCTGGATTAAACTTAAGCCCATTATCCAAAGTGAGGTACCACAAGATCGGAAGAATGGGCTCCACTTGTACTCGCCATCAAATTGGTACTAACTGATCAACACTAGGGTGCTCACATGGCAGTAATACTCTCTAGGGATTAGGGGGCTGGGGGTGTAAACCAGCAACTAAAGGACACAAGGAGCATTGTAGATGGGAAGGCCATGCCTCTAACCCCCGCTTGGGTGAGGCAAAGACATAAAATGTAACCATAATGTTTGTACCCTCATAATACCCTGAAATAAAAAAAAAAAAATTCAATTCCTTGAAGCTTGAGCAAGTTTAAAAGTTAATGTGAAGAAGCTATCTCATCTCAGATTTATCCCTTGAATTTTTTCATGTACTCTTTTTCTTTCTTACCCATTTATTTCCACTTTGGAGTTAATGAGACACCTCCAGTGAAATAGTATGGGTTTGAAGCTTAACATATATTTAGTTATTAGTGAATGGAAGAGGGGAAAATTGTGTGTCAAAGAAATACTAGTAACTAGTGAATTTTTGTCTTTCTGGGAGGTAGCAGATGACTGAAATCCCGGCCTGATGGGGCCGGATAATGCATTTTCTCAGAGAAGCAGAAATGGTTTTGTTAATCTTTATTACGTATTTGTTTTGTATTGCTGAACTTTGGGGTTGCTTCTTGTTTTGTTTCTTGTTTTCTATTTCAGCAACATTGTAGTGAATAACCTCTTATCATCTTAAATTTGCACATATGAGAATATTTCCCTAACATGTTTAAATATATATTCTCTAGGACTTGATCTCAATAATTTAAACTTCCTCAAAAAGTATATGAGGGCCGGGTGCGGTGGCTCACGCCTGTAATCCTAGCACTCTGGGAGGTCGAGGCGGGTGGATCGTTTGAGCTCAGGAGTTCGAGACCGGCCTGAGCAAGAGCGAGACCCGTCTCTACCAAAAATAGAAAGACATTAATTGGACAGCTAAAAATATATAGAAAAAATTAGCCGGGCATGGTGGCGCATGCCTATAGTCCCAGCTACTTGGGAGGCTGAGGCAGGAGGATCGCTTGAGCCCGGGAGTTTGAGGTTGCTGTGAGCTATGCTGACGCCACGGCACTCTAGCCCGGGCAACAGAGCGAGACTGTGTCTCAAAAAAAAAAAAAAAAAAAAAAAAAGTATATGAGAATTCTCATTTCTTCACCACACTCAAAATCATAATATTTAAATTTATTTCTAACTGATGGGTGTATTTCCATGTCCTTGAATCATATTGAAGTTGATTCTCTCTCTCTCTTTCTCTCTCTCTCTGTCTCTCTCTTCCCACACACAGAGGCAATTTTTAAATTTTTCTTATGTGAATTTTTTGGCCATGTTATTAAGCTATAACCACACTTAATTTTTGTCACAGGTGATAGGTGATAAAAGGCTATTTAGATGCTTTTATTTACATTCATTAAGTTATTAATGAGTTAGATCTTATTTTTTGTCTTTATTGCCCATTTACATTTCTTCCGCTATGCACTATTTACAAATTTGGACTTCTTTTTGCTATTTTATATAGGGGCTGTTAATGCATTAAGGCTTATACCTTTCACTGATACATAGATTAATTATTTCAACAAATACTTATTTAGATGTACATTATTTGCCAGACAGTTGAACCAAAATCTATATCCCAGATCTTTCTTCTGAGATCTAGATGCTTATATTCACTGGAAATGTCCACTTGGAGAAAGAAAAGTATTACTAATTATCCATACACGCAGGAATTGTCAAGGAGAACATCATCCACGGGTCAAAAACACTTGTCCCTAAGAGTTAGAATGTTAAGTGGAAGTGTTTAACAAAAGGGAAATGTGCAAGTTCTCATGATGTATTAACTTTACCATTTTTACGTGCTGACATAATTTCTCAGATAATTTACGAAAAAATAAAACAATCACCGAACCAGTTCTATAGAGTTCAAAAAAGAAAACTATCACCCCATTTCATTTTATTTCATGTACTTTCTCATCCCAGTTTGTATATTTGATGTTAATTCCTCAGGAATAATATGTACAATTGACCCAGAAAGAAGAGGCCTTGCAGAAAGACTTTCCAATAGAATACCGGGGGCTAAGCACATTGTAGTCCTTGGGTATTCTCCTATGCTGACCAAGGTTTGGATAACACCTCTCATATCTAGGTAGGGGTTAATGAAATGCCATCTGGGAAAGTACACGTGATAAAATTGCATGTAACTAATACACACACACACACACACACACACACACACAAATGAGTGCGTGTAAAATGGTGAAATCCAAATAAGACTGGTGGAGTGTATCAATGTTGATTTTGTTTTGATACTGTACCGTAGTTATAAAAGATGTTACCATTGGAGGAAAATGGGTAAAGGGATAAGAGAGATCTCTATTATTTCTTAAAATTATGTGGAAATCTACAATTATCTAAAAAAAATTTTTTTAGAAGAGGCATAGTCTTCTTGTCCAGGAAACTAGGAAAACTCAGCCAATTGAACCCTTGCTATGTTCTAGTCACTGCGCTAGTGACTTTACATGAATTACCTCTAGGATAAAAATATCTCCTGATTTTCCCTGAACAGTCCTAATTGTTGCCTAGTGGCCTAGCAACCCATCTAGTTTAACATTTTCCAAAATTATTCTTTTTTAAACAACGTACTATTGTTACTGATATTTATGTTAAAGTAAGCCAGAATGGGTTTAGTAGACCCTACATTAGTTTCCTAGTACTGCTGCGACAACCACAAACTTGGTGGTTTAAAATAATACACATTAATTCTGTTACAGTTGTGAAAGCCAAAAGTCCAAAATCAATTTTACTGGACTAAAATAAAGGTGTTGGCAGGATCTTGCTCCCTCTGGAAGCTCTAGGGGAAAATCCATTTTCTTACCTTTTCCAGCTTCTAGGGCTGCATTCCTTGCATTCCTTGGCTCAAGGCCCTTTCCTTCATCTTCAAAACCAGCAGAGTAGCAATTTACTCTGCCTCTCTTTTATAAGGACACTTGCTATTTCATTTAGTACCTACCTGGATAATCCATGATAATCTCACTATCTCAAAACCCTTAATTTAATGATATTTGAAAAGTCCCATTTTGCCATATAAGGTACAATAAAATTCACAGGTTCCAGGGATTAGGACTTGCATGTCATTGAGGACCATTATTCAGCTTACTACAGACCTTCACTTTTTACTTCCATTTTTGCCATGGTTTTGTCCAGTAGGGTGCTAGATGCATTTGCAGTGGATAGTTCCCATTATTATGACTAATAATATCCAATCTTTTTTCTTCTGCCCTTTCTTAATTCACCATGATTAACATATCCCTTTCAAGGACAACATACAGGGTACTCATTGCTAAAATGAAGTAGACAATTCAGGAACAGCTAGAGAACTAGCACTTTTTTCTCACGGGCAACAGCGGGAAAAGCACTTGATGCTACTACCTCTGCCAGTTGTGATTAGCTAGTTGGGCCATGTCCCATGCAATGGATATCCAAAATGCATGAAAGTACTAGACCACCAGACAGCAAGGTCAGAGGAAAACAGGAGAAATTACAGGTTAAGTGAAATATGTGTGGGAAATACAGGTTGAGTTGTCCAGCATGAACATTCTTGCTACAGTGTATAGGGTGTTTTCTCCAATATCAACAACCAATTCTCCAATTTTCCAAACACCAGCTGGCTTGTGCAATATTTAACTCAATTCTATCACTAGCTGCCTAGGGTTAGCATCGTGTTCATACTATCCTCCCAGCAAGTTGATGCACTCACAAACTCAGAAGCTTTGGGGTGTTTATGGAGGTTCCATTATGTAGACATGAATGACTAAATCACTGGCCATTGGTGACTGAAATTCCCCGGCTCCTCTTCTCTTCCAGGAGACCTGGCACTGGGACTGAAAATTCTAACCCTTTAATCAATCATATGGTTGGTTCCTCTGGAAACTAGCTCCCATCCTGAAGCTATCTAGGGGACCACTAAGAGTCACCTAATTATCATTCAGGAAATTCCAAGGATTTTAGAAGCTCTGTGTCAGGTACTGGGTACAAAGATCAAATACATATTTCTTATTGTGTCACTTAATGGTTTTATATTATAAATCTACATCTATATTTATTTTATTGCTGGGAATGATTCTTTAATTCTGTAATAACAAAAGTGCATATTGAATGGGAGATTAAATAACTTCTACTTTTCTAAGAAAGTTGATGATAAACATTTAACTTGCAAAAACATGTTTGTTTGTTTTTTTTTGTTTGTTTTTTTCATTATAACATTATTTATTTATTTATTTATTTATTTTTATTGTTTGTTGTTTATAGGGGTACAGATGTTTAGGTTACGTATGTTGCCCTTGCCCCCCTTCCCCCCAAGTCCCAGTCTCAAGCGTGTCCATCTCTCGGAGGGTGAGCATTGCACCCTTTGTGTATGCATATATCCGTCCCCTCCTCCCCCTCGCCCCTCCCCCTTCCCCCCTCCCTACCCGACATCCAATAGATGTTATTCTTATATGTACACTTATGTGTTGGTCTGTTACTACCAATTTGATGGTGAGTACATGTGGTGCTTGTTTTTCCATTCTTGGGATACTTCGCTTAGTAGAATGCGTTCCAACCCTATCCAGGAGTATACAAGAGGTGCTATATCACCATTGTTTCTT
>RJWJ010005151.1:14311-70498 GCA_004363605.1 Indri indri | reverse complement strand
GATAATATATAAAATATATTTAGCCATTTCTCTATTTATAGAATATATATACACATATTATTTTTATATATTATTTATAGATAAATTAATTCTTATAATTTTTCCTATTACAAAAAATGCTAAAATAAGTATCTTCATTCTTTTTTCTTTTTTCTTTTTTTTTTTTTGAGACAGAGTCTCACTGTGTTGCCCTGGCTAGAGTGAGTGCTGTGGCGTTAGCCTAGCTCACAGCAACCTCAAACTCCTGGGCTCAAGCAATCCTACTGCCTCAGCCTCCCGAGTAGCTGGGACTACAGGCATGCGCCACCATGCCCGGCTAATTTTTTTTTCTATATATATTTTTAGTTGTCCAGATCATTTCTTTCTATTTTTTTTAGTAGAGATGGGGTCTTGCTCTTGCTCAGGCTGGTCTCGAACTCCTGAGCTCAAACTATCCGCCCGCCTCGGCCTCCCAGAGTGCTAGGATTACAGGCGTGAGCCACCGCGCCTGGCCAAATATCTTTATTCTTAATGCAATGATGTTAGTATTTGCGTAGAATAGATTTTTACAAGTTGGATTCCTGATAGTTTTAAAATTTTGGGATTGTCACTATCAAATTTCTCTCCCCAAATTTGAAAAAGTTCATACTCCCAGTACCGATTTCTTCATACCCTTGACAATTTTCAGTGTTATTGAATTTTAAAAACTTTTGCTGAGATTTCTGCTTCCAGGAAGATGAAGTAGGTGTATGTTTCTCTATTCTGACTGCTAAGTACAACTAAAAGCTCTGGACATTATACATAAAGCAAACATAAGACTATGAAACCAGCTAGGGACCTCAGGACCCAAGGGACAACATGGAACAATTCCCCTGCAGTGTCAGTAGAGACCAAGTGGGGAGAGTGAAATCCCACTCCCACCCAGCAGTAACAAGGAAGCCTTCTCCCTCCCTGCTGGGTGGTATTAGAGGAGGTCTAGGGGAGAGTTAAGACTTTCACCATCAGCAAGCAGTAACAAGGCTGCTGTCACTGTACTGTCAGCAGAGGACACACAGGAACACGAACTCCAACCACTGCCCAGCAGTAACAAGAAGTATGCCACCCCCAGGTATCACTGGAGGCCAAGTAGGACACCTGCACTTTTACCTCTGCCTGGAAGTAATGAGGTGGGTACCCCTTTACCCTGCCAGAGTAATGTAAGAGACAGACAGTTAAAACAGAAGGCTTAAATAGGATACACTACAACATTTCATAATACAAAAATGTCCAGGTTAAGATAAAAAAAATCGCTACACCGAGAACCAGGAAGATCTCAAAGTGAGTGAAAAAGGATAAGCAATAAATGTCAACATGGAGATGACAGAGCTGTTCTAATTACCTAACAAATATTTTAAAGCAACCATGATAAAAGTGCTTCAACAAGCAATTACAAACATGCTTGAAACAAAAGAAGACAATATAAAGCCTCAACAAAGAAACAGAAATTCTCAGCCAAGAAGAACAATAAGAAGAGAGGAGAAGGAGGAGGGGGAGAGGAAGGAGGAGGGGAGGAAGAAGCTATTAAGAAGAACAAAATGGGAATTTTAGAACTGAAAAATACAGTGACCAAAATAAAAACCTCAGTGGATGAGCTTAATGGCAGAATGGAGGGAACAGAGAAAAGAATCAGTGAACTGGAAGAAATCCAGGCTGAGACATATTATAATTATAGTTTTGAAGACTGAAGACAAAACACCTTGAAAGCAGAGAAAAATGATACCTTACCTGTGTGGGTAAAACAATTCAAATAACAATGAATTTATCATCAGAAACAATGGAAGCCAGAAAGAAGTGACAAAATAATTTTTATATGCTGAAAGAAAAAAAATGTTAAGGCAGAATCCTATAATCAGAAAAAAATTTCTTTCAGAAATAAAGGGTAAGTCAAGACAATCTCAGATGAAGGAAAACTAAGAGAATTAAATTTTTAATTAGTAGTTTCCAGCAGACATACCCTTAAAAAATGGCTAAAGAAAGTTTTTAAATAGAAAGAAAATGATGGCCAGGTGCAGTGGCTGACATCTGTAATCCTAGCACTCTGGGAGGCCGAGCAGGAGGATCACTTGATGTCAGGAGTTCAAGACCAACCTGAGCAATAGCGAGACCCCATCTCTACTAAAAAATAGGAAAAAAAAATTAGGAGGGCAACTAAAAATAGAAAAAATTAGTTGGCCATGGTGGCATGCACCTGTAGTCCCAGCTACTCAGGAGGCTGAGGCAGGAGAATTGCTTGAGCCCAGAAGTTTGAGGTTTCTGTGAGCTAGGCTGATGCCATGGCACTCTAGCCCAGGCAACAGAGCAAGACTCTGTCTCAAAAAAAGAAAAAAATAAAGAAAGAAAGAAAATAACAAAAGAAGAAATTTTGGAACAAGGTAAGGAAAAATGTGAGTAAATATAGGAGAATTTCATTCTCCTCTTGAGTTTTCTAAATTATATTTGACAGTTGAAGCATAAATTATGATAACACTATCAGATACTGTTCTAAATATAGGCAAAAAGAATGTTTAAGACAGACAATCATATTACAGATGGGAAAGGGTAAATGAACATAAAGATCAGTGAGATTTTTTTTTTAATTTTAGAGGATACAGTTGTTTTTGTTACATAGGTACCTTGTATAATGCTTAGGAGCAGTGAGATTTCTGTATTTCACTTGAATTGATAAAATAATGCCAGTAGACTTCAATAATTACATACATATATATATATATGGTAATGCCTAGAGAAAATACTAATAAAGCTATACAAAGAGATGCACCAAAAACACTATAGATGACAAAATGGAATTCTAAAATATCCAAGTAACCTATAGAAAGGCAGGAAAAAGAAAACAGAAACAAAAGATAAAACAAACAAAAAACAAAAAAATAAAATGGTAGACTTAAATCTGTTACACATCAGTAATTACATTAAATATAAGTGGTCTAAATATACCACTTAAAAGAAAGACATTGGCACAGTGAATCTGAAAATCTGACTGCTGTCTGCAGGAAACTCACTTTAAATAAAACAGGTCAGTAAAAGGATGGAAAACAATATGCCATGCAAATGTCAATCAAAAAAAGCAAAAATGACTCTAATTAATGTAAAAGCATATATTTCAGAGCAAAGAAATTTACCAGAGACCAAGAAGGACATTATAAACAGTAAAAGGGGCAATCCATTGGGAAAACATAGCAATCTTAAATGTGTATAAACCAACAACAGAACTGGGAAATGTGTGAAACAAAAACTGATAGAACTAAAAGGAGAAATAAACTAATCCACAAGTATGGTTAAAGAATTATCATCCCTCACTCAATAAATGACAGGAAAACAAAGCAGAAAATAAGCAAGGATATAGAAGACTCTCAACTGTAGGATATAATCAACATTTATAAAATTATCCACCAAACAACAGCAGACAATACATGCTTTACAAGTGCCACTGAAACATATCAGAAAAGACCACATCCTGGGCCATATAACAAATCTCAACAAATCTAAAACAATTAAAATCATATAGGGTATGTTTTTTGACCACAAAGGAATCAACTAGAAATTTAAAAAAAAGAAGAGGATAAGAGCAAAGTCACCAAACACTTGGAAATAAAACAACTCGCTTAAAAATAATCTATAGGTCAATGAGGAAAGAAAATAAAAAATACATTGAACTGAATAAAAATGAAAATATAGCATATGAAATTTTGTAGGATACAACTAAAACAGTGAGAGAAAAACTTGTAGCACTAAATGTATATATTAGAAAAAAAGAAAACTCTCAAATCAATAGTCTAAGCTCCAAGTCAAGAACCTAGAAAAAGAAGAGCAAAATAAACCCACAGCAAGCAGAATGAAGAAAATAATAAGACAAGAGCAGAAATCAATAAAATTTAAAGCAGAAAAACAAGAGAAAATCAATGAAACAAAGAGTTCTTTGAAAAGATCAATACGATTAACAAATTTCTAGCAAAACTTAAAATAAAAAAGAGAGAAGACACAAATTAGCAATATCATGAATTAAGTAGGGGATATAGCTATAGATTTTGCAGAGATCAAAAGAATAAAATGGGGAATACTATGCTCAACTCTACAGACACATAAATTTCACAACTTGGATGAAATGGTGAAAGATTGAATGTTTTCCCTCCTAATATCAGGAATAAGGCTAGGAAGTCAGATAGCACCACTTTTATTCAACATAGTGCTGGAAGTGCTAGCCGGTGCAATAAGGCAAGAAAAAGAAAGAAAATTCATACAGACTGGAAAGGACAAAGTAAAACTATTCCTATTTACAGATGACATGATTGTCTATGTAGAAAATCCCGAACAATCTATAAACAAACAAAATTTATAAAACTAATAACTTCCCAGCTTCCAGAACTGTTAGAACTAAGTTTCTGTTGCTAAGCCACCCAGTCTATGGGATTTTTGGTATAGCAGCCTGAATGGACTAAAACAGTATCAAAAGCATGATCCATAAAAGGAAACATTAATAAATTGGGCCTTATCAAAATTAAAACCTTTTTCTTTTTCAATGACCCTGTGAAAAGGATGAAAATATAAGCCACAAAGTGGAAGAAAATACAATTGACCCATGAACAACATGGGTTCGAACCTCACAGGTCCACTTATATGTGGATTTTTTTAAATAAATGCAATCGGCCGCCTCTATTTATTTTTTTCAATACATTCTGAAAACACAAACGAATGTAGATTAAAAATACAGTATTTGTAAGACTTGAAATCCCCCAATACAGAGGGCTGATTTTCGTATTCAAGGGGCAGGTTCACAGGGACTCTCAGGGACTTGAGTAGGTGTGGATTTTGGTTTCAGGGATGGTCCTGGAACCAATCTCTGCAGATACTGAGGGACAACTGTATTTAAACCACATATCCAACAAAAAGATTAGTATCTGGAATTTATAAAGAACTCTCAAAACTAAACTGTAAACAGCAAACAATTCAATTAAAACACAGACAATGTAAGAAGAGAAATGTAACCAAGGATACACCAGATGGAAAATATGCACAAGAAGACATATTCAACATTATTAGTCATTTGGGAAATGCAAATTAAAACCACATGAGCTATCACTACACACCTTTCAGAATAGCTAAAGTAAAAAATAGTGACATAAAATGCCAGTGAATATGCAGAAAAATGAATCACTCATACATTCCTGGTGAGAATGTAAAAGGTAACCACTCTGGAAAACAACTTGATCATTTCTTTATAAACTAAACACACGACTACCATACACTGCCAGGCATTTATCTCAGAAAACAAAGACTTGTGTTCACACATAAACCTACACATCAATGCTTACAGAAGCTTTATTCATAATAGCCCCAAACTGAAAACACCCACATCTTTCAACAGATGAATGGTTAAATAACCTCTGGTACATCCATACCATGAAATACTACTGAGCAGTAAAAAAGAACAAACTATTACTACATATAACAACCTAGATAAATCTACAGAGAATTATGGTAAGTGAAAAAACAGTCCCTAAAGTTTACGTAATGTATGATTCTACTTACATAACATTCACAGGCAAAGAAGGGGTTGCTGTATTGGCTGGAGTGATTTGTCCAGATTACCAAGGGGAAATTGGGTTGTTACCGTGCATAAAAGTAAAGATTATACAGAAGATACACCAGTACATCTCTTAGCACAACCAATGCTCATTATTTATGGTAGTTATGTTCTACAAAGTAGTTGCAAACACTGAATTAGCAAATATTGATCCTAAAATCCTAGGGGGTGTGTGTAAACATTCCATATTTATGTGAACATATTTCACATAGATTAAAATCTTAAATCCTAAAAACAACTTATCCTAGTAGATTCTATTTTCTTTATTTTACAAAGGTGAAAATGCTACAACTATCTCAAAAAATGTATTTCTTTAAAAATTGAAAAGAAGCTTCAGAAGTGTTAAATAACTTGCCTGAGGCTGCTCCACTAACAGGTGTCAGGATTGGAATTCAAAGCTCATCCGACTGGCCCCAGAGCTGGAGCTTCTTGCACTACACTGCACTGCCCACCACTGGCTCCGTCCTCTGGACATCTCTGTATGAAAACTGAGACAAGAAGGCAGAACATCTCCCTGTTCATAACGTCAGCTGGGACAGGCCCTATGGCAGTCGACTCAAATTTTTTTCTGCTCTTTGCGTGTCCTCGAATGACCGCAAAAGCCTGCATTTCAGACTTGCCTAGCCAGCCCCCATAATCACATAAGCCAACTCCTCTCAATAAATCTCTTAATGTATTTCTCCTACTGGTTCTGCTTCTCTGGCTGAAGCTTGACTGATGTACAAGGCAGAAGAGAATTAAAGCTGCAGACAGAATTAAGCTTACAAATCAGCTGTAGCTGACTTTAAGATAGAGCAATCATCCTGGACCAGCCAGGCGGGCCCAGTGCAATCACAAGAGTGCTGTCATGTGGACGAGGGGTGCAGAAGAATCTGTCAGAGTGATATAGCATGAAAAAGACTCAGCCAATCAGCCACTGCTGGCTTTGAAGACAGAATGAGGCCACAGGCCAAAATGCTGGCAACCTTTAGGAGCTGGACAAGACGAAAACAGACTCGTCCCTAGAGCTCTCGGAAAGAATGCAGTCCTGCTGACACCTTGATTTTAGCCCAGTGAAACTAATTTCAAACTTCTGACTTCCAGAACTGTAAGATAATAAATTTGCATTGTTTTGAACCACTAAGTATGTGGTGATTTGTAACAGCAGCAATAGGAAGTTAATATACCAAATCTAGGAAAGCTGTCTTAAAATTTTCTTAGAATATAAGGAATAAATAATTTTTTTAAAAGCAGAAAAAAAATTTTTTCTTAGATTAAAGGAGCGAAAAAATACATATAGTGTATAAATATATATGGTTTATATGTATTTAAATAAATATATAAATTTAGTTTATAAAAATATATAAATTTATACATACATTTTAATATAAAAAGTATGGCATTGACTTCATTTACGCTTTATAAAAGAAATTCGGGGGAAAAAATTGCCATTGGGATTAGCCTTTGTGTAAGAGAATGTTCATATTGAACTTTCTGCTGAGACAGTACCCTATAACAGATGTAAGATTTAAGACAGAGCCCCTTATAAAGAATTTATAGAGAAAATGTTTCAAAAATGGGTTGCATGACCTTTGAGCTTCTCAACCAAATCAAGAATATAAAAGGAACCAGAAAGTGTGGAGAGAAAGATTTTTGTGAGAAGAATGTCTTTGGAAGAAGATATGTGTGGTATGGGGCTGAGCTGTGAGTCCCATCCCAATTCCATCCCAAGGACCTGCCATCTCATGGGGCAGGGGAGATTCCCCCAGGTTGACTCCTCCCTGAGGCTGCAGAGACTCACTTCCTCTGTGGCAGAGCCAGGAGAGGGATACTGTGCTGGGATCTACAGTCATGGGCCAAATAACGACATTCCAGTCAAAGATGGACTGCACATATGACAGTGGTCCCATAAGATTATAATGCCATATTTTTACTATACACAATTACTGACCATTGTGTTATAATTGCCTACAGTATTCTATTCAGTAATATACTGTACAGGTTTGTAGCCTGGGAGCAATAGGCTATACCATATAGCCTAGGCGTACAGTAGGCTGTACTATCTAGGTCTTCATAAGTTCCATGATGTTAGCACAATGACAAAATTGCCTAATGACACATTTCTCAGAATGTATCCCCATCATTAAGCAATGCATGACTACATATTCCCAGAGCTTGTCACCCACAGGAGGGAGAGCCAGCACCAGGTCACCTTGGGCCCAGTCCAAGCAGACCACCTGGAGAGGCAGAGGGACCCAAGCAGAATGTTAAAGTCCACAGATAGAGCCTCCAGTGGCTACCTGAAGTAGAGATGCATCTGCTTGGGACAAGGGACAGTGCCCACAAGAGAAAGGTTGGCTCTAAACATCTTCAGGTCCAGAGCACGTGGAGCTAAATTATAATAATAGCCTGTTCTTACAAGATCTTGCCTTTCCCCTTACAAGTCTTCAGACCTGCCCCTTCCTGTGTCAACATCTGGGGATCAGAAACTGGCAGGGTGAGGGGTAGAGACGGAAAAAAAAAGAGGGGAGAGACTGAGATGAAGCCAGCTACACGCTCCTTTTCTCCTTCCAGCCTCAGGCAAATCTGTGTTGGTTAGTTGAAGTTTAACACATAACATATTAACAGGTTGCAGTTTCTATTAGTATCTTGGGTGGCACTTTCTAATCACTGAATTCAGACTCTGTGACACTTAGAATTGTCTACTCTCTAAGAACTAGCACAAAAAGCATGGGACCTGCCAAATTTTCATTTAGGGGAATAAGAATATCTTTCCCCACTGAACTCTTTTTAAAGAAGAAATAGGAGATAAACAAATGTTTGGATTACATCAGTCTACCAGTTATATTTATTATATTATAGGGACTTTCCATTCCTCACAGCACATTCCAGTCGGACTGGAAAATCAGCACCAACACCTTCTCCCTACATGATCCTCCATCTCTGTTGCCACACACAAATTGGTCTCCTCTCTTCTATCCACCCATGTAGGATCACGTGTATTCTTCCTTTATGTTGTTTTATACATCCATTCCTTCCCTTCCATTTCCCCGACGCTAGCGGCTTTATTAGAGGTCCAAATTGCCTCCTGTCTCGGTTACTATAATACCTTTCTCATCAGTGTTTTTGCTTAGATCTTAGGGTCATGCCCCAATTCCTTCTGTTCTCCACCGAAGCCAAATGTTCATGAAAACATGACACTTCTCCATGTCACTTTGCCTGGCCTTCAAGGCCTTCTGTGATCTGACTCTACCTTCTTCCAACGCTATTCCTATTTTTTGCCCTATCTGATATGTTTGTTCCAGATACACGGTTACACCTCTGCATCTTTTCCTTCTGCCTGGAATATTGCCATGATTGTGGCTATATTTCAGTTTTGTAAAATCCCATCCTTCCTTCAGAGTCCAACCCAAATGCCAACTCCACAGAGGTTTTCTCAATCAGCTCAGTGGGAAGGGGTAAGCTGCCCTGTGACCAAGGTAGATTCTAGGATGGCACAAATCAGCCACTTAAATCAACCCACAGCTGGAAGAGGCGTAACATTTGCAGGCTCCCATCAATATTGATTTGACTGTTCAGTGAAATTTCGACGATGGAGCCAAAGATGGATTGACGAAGGGGACATGATTCACATAAAGAAACAAATCTCCATTATGTATTCAGAATTTCCCAGAAAGAGGAAAATTTAGTCACAAGAAAGGTAATTTAATGGTATAATAGAGTTCATTGGGTTTTCACCTTTCCAGTTACTGCCCAATCCAAGGGCAGAAACCATACTATAATTTGAACAAGTTTAATTTAAAAGTTAAGGAAAGCAGAATATTAACTATAAAGGGAGAACCTCAGGGCTTATCAAGTATACTCACCAAAGGAACAAACTTGGAAGAGAGGCCCCCTTCGCCAGACTGGGATTCAGACCTCATTGAGGAAGTCCACTGGACAGCGGAGAGGTTCCCGGGTTGATTCAGACCAGAGCTGGCCCACAGCTGCTCCCAGTAAAGGCAAGCAAACTAGGAATTTCGGCAGGAACTGGCAAGCAGAAAACACCCTTCTGGGTGCAGGCAGTTAGAGGCTGGCAAGCTGGGAACCATGGCTCGGAATTTGCCCTCTTAGATTTAAGGGAAAGCCACCCACAAGAGGTGCCATACCTAAGAAGTTATTGTAAAGCTGCCCGAGGAGACGCTGGGTGATCTCCACAGAGGAGGTGCTGTGTTCTGGCCACCACCAGATGCCGCTGGCTGCCACACCTGCTGCAGGAGCCAGGTCTGCGGAAGCCTGCGGAGAAGAGCACAGCGGGTCAATTAGAAAGAGGAAACCCTTCCTCTTGCAGTGTCCCTCCAGCGCCCTCTACTGATAAAGCTTAACATCGTGCCAACTGCAAAGGAGAGATGAGCATAGGGTCCAACTCCAGAACAGTGGATTTTCAGCCAAACAGGCAATCAAGTGTGGATTTGGAGCTGAGAGACAACAAATTGATTATTGGAACACTGCCTGACCATTTTCTTCCAGTGCTTTTATTTTTCCATTCATCAAACAAAATGGATTTTTCAATCAACTTCCCAGGTTCCTAAATCCCAGAGTTTCTCTAGACACCACTACTTACCACCACTACCACCACCACCATCATCATCAGAGAACTCCAAGGGAACAAACAACATTCATTGAGACTTGTTCTAGGTTGGGTGTTTGCATATCTTATCCCCCTGACGTAGGATAATATGATGAGCACTGCTCGTATTTTACATATGAGGAAACTGAAGCTCAAAGACACACAGCTAGCAAGTGATGAATCTAAAAACCTGAACTTAGGACCATTTGACTGCAAAATCGGTGCTCTATTCACTAACTCAGGCTGAATTTCTCACCAAGAGACTAATTTTGTTAATGATGTGATAAATTCCAGGTTCTAGGTGACAATGTGGTGACTGAGCTAAGGTCCTACCTTTGAGAAATACTGCTAGCATCCAACTGTTACCTTTTGGATGACATGACTTTTCTGTGAGTGTCTAAAAAATACAATAGAAGTTTTTTCTATGACTGTTGATAGTTTCCTTGTGAGAATGCTTAGAGTCTGGCTGTGTACACATCTCCAGTGCTGGGCAATTCTATTAGCCTAACATTTGGGGAGTACTGAGTAAGTGCCAGGCACTGTGCTAAGTACTGTGCATGCCTTTTCCTGTGTAATCGTGTCACAACACAGTGAATAGATATTTTTATCCTATTTTCCAGACGAGGAAACTGAAGACTAGAGATTAAATAACTTGACCGAAGTCATCATCTGAGTGGTGGCACTGGAGTTTGAATCTAAATAGGTCTGACTCAGCTTCTTGAGGTGCCATGAGGCCAGGGCCCATCTGGTCACACTTTGCTTCCCCTCTGTTGTATACTTTTCTTTGTTTCAAATATTCTAGATTTTTAAGCTTTAAAAAAAAAAATAAAACAGCCAGGCATGGTGATATGTATCCATAATCTCAGCTACTTGGAAAGTTGAGGCGGGAAAATCACTTGAGCCTAGGAGTTCAAGGCCAGCATGGGCAACAAAGCAAGACCCCATCTCTTAAAAAATAAAATGATATATATACTAAAATGAGGCTATATAAGCTTTATATTTTTCAGCTACTTTCAATTAATAAAGGACTTGCTCCTTGGAGATTATTAGGCTGTTTTAAGAATGTTAAGCTGCTTTCTTGGGAGCAGTCTATTCATAACCCTTTCAGATTATCATGGGAAGAGCCACTGATGTGGTGCCCCTGCCCATTCTCATTGATTCCACGTGCAGTAGGGCAGACATGTGGGCACACGCCATGAGCAACTGCAATCATGTAGGACAAGGAGGGCTGCTGATACAGTATTTTTAGTGGACTTATTTTTCATTGCCTTGCTTCTTCCCCTGGGTCCACTTGCTAGAAGCAGCATGTCCACAGAAACTTTATGAAACTCAAGCAGTGAAGTCCCTTGTGTTCCAAAATAGATCTCAGTGTGCATTTCTGTGACATGCAAACTAGAATAGGACTTATGTAACCACTGAAAGAAGAGTCTATTTAGATATTTAATACTTAAATATTTGCTTCACTTAGCATCTATTAATTTCTGTTTAGTTAAATCATCTCATTTATATCACATGACTACCATGCCAAAATTATCTGATTGTGAAAAAAAGATAGGAAAAAAATAAATTTTAAGAATTTCATATCCTCTACTATTATTTTACTTTATTTTACAAAAAATTATCCATATCTAGGCCTATTTTTATTTTTATTTATGTATTTTGCCTGGCACTCAGTGGCTGTGTGGCTTAGCCCTATTTTTAGATAAAAATATATACCTAAGGGCCTTCTATAGGCCTCTCAATCTGTGGACATCTGTCAATTATAAAATCTTCCTGGACTTTAAGACAGCTCCACGGCTAAGTCTAATAACTGTGCCAGTAGTTTCTAACATAGCTTAAAGAGGATTTCCTGTTCTTGTAAATTTCACTGAGCAGTGATAACAATTACAAAAAGTTGGCAATTTCTGTTACAATGAATAGAAATTAACCCTGCATCATTTTCCCAATTGTCACACTTCACTTCTCTGCATAACCCCCTCCTTTCTGTACCACACCACACGGTGGCAGCCTTGTTTTTCATTTCCTCTTCGGCAGTTTCACAGCTGGGATCTTTGTTGTTAAAGAGTAGATGTCGGGTTTGGGAAGAAAGAAAAGCAAAAACCTCGGCAACCAACGGATGGAGAACCACATTCTGTAGGAAACTAATAGGAAAAACGGTGTGGGCTTTTGTTTCTCCATCTCTAAAACAGAATCAGATGATCCCTAAAGTCCCTTCTAGCTGTAATTTATGCTTCCAAAGCTGATTCGACACTGAACCTGAACCTACTAAGATGGGGCTTAGAAGTCAGAAGAGGCTGGTGGGACAAAGTCTTCATGAACAAGCCCAAGGAGCACACTCCAGAGATCAGTGGGGTGGTAAGGGATGGTGTGAGGGGAGGATGTTCCCAGGGCTTTCCAAATGCAAGGTATGAAAATAACAAGCTCAGCAAACCTCTTTGAAAATGTGAAGGTCATGAAGACAAAAAGAATTAAGAAAGATTATGACAAGTTATAAATGAGTTAGAAAACACTGGTTATGTGTTATGTGTGTTTAATTTCCATACCCCAGAAAATGTGCTAAAATCAATCCTTATGCATAAAACCACCATCTCAGAGGAAAACTATTAATAGAAAGAAACAACTCTTAATGAAAGCAACCCTAACAGCTGCTTAGAGGTAAAGTACAAAACCACCCCCATCCAACTGAGACATAGTTTCAGGTTGAAAAACCGGTGCTGATTAGCAATACTCGAACTCCTCTGAAGAAAAAAAAGTTAACAGAAAAGGTAGCAGTCTGCGTGGTGTCTAAAAAAGGCAAGACAGAGAAAAAGAATTGTATTTATTTGTCTTCTGCAGCACTGTTCAGAAGAGAAAGTCTTGTTCACTTTGCATATAGATTTGGTCCATTTGAGGTGTATGTACTTTAAAAAAAAAAACAAAACTCTGCTCTACACTTTCTATTCACGGTCTCAATTAATCTTCGGAAGCAACCCTATATGTTGTTAGTATCTCTACAAAGACGAACAAAAATTTTAGGTTGAGTAACTTGCCCAAGTGGCAGAACAATAATTTGAACTTGCCTTGTCTAATTCCAAATTGGGTAAGTTACTCAACCTAAAATTTTTGCTCATCTTTGTAGAGATACTAACAACACATAGGGTTGCTTCTGAAGATTCATTGAGACAGAGTTTCTGGCATGTGGTAGATACCCAACAAATGGCAGATATCGCTACCAATAACCAATCACTGTTGAAGTTTCATTAGTTTTGACAGGTATTTTTAATTGATTTTACTGAGTTTTCCAAACAATACCATCATCTACAAATAAAAATCATTTAACTCTGCGTTTATTACTGTTCTTTCTTTTTCTTATCTCACTATATTAGCTATGCTTGCTAGAACAAACAAGAAAAAATAATGGTGATAAATGAAATTTTTCTCTTAGTTTTACTTTAATGAATGTACTGCTAGTGCGGGCTTGACAAATAATCCAAAAGAGAAGACACCACAAATGATCAAAAGTCTAACTTCTTACCTAACTTCTTACCTGCATCCCCCTACATCCCACCAAAAGTAATACCATCCTGAACTTTGCATTTATAATTATACCTTCCTTTTTTTCCCCTTTTCTTTTTTTAAAGAAACAGGCTCTTGCTCTGTCACCCAGGCTGGAGTGCAGCAGCGTCATCATAGCTCACGGCAGCCTCCCGAGTAGCTGGGACTACAGGCAGGAGCCACCACACCTGGCTAATTTTTTTTAAATTTCTGTAGAGATGGGGGTCTCACCATATTGCCCAGGCTGGTCTCAAACTCCTGGCCTCAAGTCAAGCAACCCTCCCCACCTTGGCCTCCCATAGTGAAGTAAATAAATAAATAAATTTGACTACATACGTGTAGGTAATAGTACTTGAAAGTGTATTTATAGGAATAATTTGAATCCTAGTCTAATAGGAATCTACCTTCCTACAGGGAGATTTCTTTGTTTCTGCTTTGTAGCTAGTGACTCTATCAGTCTGAGCGCATCTTAATCAGTCCAAAGCTTCGAATTCCCTTGCCCAGGATATAGCCCTTACATGTTGCACCTTATTGTCAGAAGGGCCTCCTGTTCAACTTCCCACTTTGTGCCATCCCTGGATGATTGCAGTACCCTTCATTTAGTGAGGACATCAAAATGAAAGTTCAAATTCTCAGCACTGGCAAATGCCCACAGAGCATAAACGCCTTCTAAAGCTCATTGACCTTTCTTGGTTCTTTGTTCTTAATTTTGGTTTTATATAATAGTTGCTCATTCTCTTTTCAGTATTTGCTTCTAAGAAAGGCTTTTTGATTTTTGTCTCAGCATTTTAATTTTCATCAGCAGGGTTGGTAAATTATCATAATCCAGGGTCCATTCCTTTCTTCCTGAGTCACTTTTGCTAAATCATCTTTTTAAAGAAATTTTCCATTTCCTCAAGATGTTCAAATATTTCAGCACAAAGTTGTTCACAGTGTTCTCTTTTTTTATCTTTTCAGTCTTTGCTACATCTGAAGTTAGGACTCCCTTTTTCATTCCTAAGTCTTTTTAGTTGGGCTTTATTTCTTGTTTTTCTTGGTTAGACTCACCCAAGGGTTATCTATTAATATTTTATTACTTTTTTAAAAATATTAATAAAATCCTTCCTATTTTCTGTTTTTCTATTTCATTAATTTCTGTCTTCATCATGTAGTTTTTCTGCTTTCTTGGAGTTTCTTCTGCTTTTTTTCCCTCTACCTTCTTAAATTGGATATTTAACCCACGAATTTTCAGACTTTCCTCTTTAAAGCAAAAAACAAGCTTATTAATTGTTTTAATTAAATCTTCTCTATCTCTGCTAACTTTTATGTGCTTTATTCAGAGAGATTTATTGGCATATCTACTCTGATATAAATTTGTCAGCTTCTCATTCTATATTAATTTTTGCTTTCATTCTGTATATTAATACGGCTATTAGTTTTTACAGTTAGTATTTTCTTGGAACCTTTTCCATTTTTTAACTTTCCGTCTTTCCATTCTTTAAATATAAAGACTCTTTTGGATATAATAGAGGTTTTTTGTTTGTTTTTTTAACTTTTTGTTTTTTGGCCCACCAGAAAAATTTTTGTCTTTTAACTGGTAAGCTCAGTATACTTGTACATAAAATACAGTCGAATTATTTTCATTCATTATTATATTTTCTGTCTTTTTGAGGGTGAATTTAATCCATTTACTTGTATTATGGTTACTGGAAATTTAGAACTTGTTTCCACTCTCTTGTCTTTCTTCTATTCATCCTACCTTTTCTGTGTTTCTTTTTTTTTATCTTCTCTTGACTTTATATAGCATTTGTTTAATCATTTGTTTTTTTATTTCCTTTTTTGCCTTCTATGAGATGGAAATTAATATTCTATTTTTATTCTCTTGTGATAGTATTAATAGTCCTAGAACTCTTATTTAACAACTAGATCTAAAATTAATCATATCTTAACTCCTCTTTCAAACAATACAAGTCTTAAGGACACTTACATAGACCTCTACCCTCTTCTTCCAACTTAATTGAGTTGTTAAGTATGTATGCATGATGTCTCCAGAGTAGAAATAAAGTGGATAATTTTCCCACCACTAGAGAGTGAAATGGATTTTCTTTTTCTTTGCTTTTTTTTTTCCTGAGATGGGATCTCCTAATGTTGTCCAGGGTAGTCTCCGACTCCCAAGCTCAAGTGATCCTCCCACCTCAGCCTCCTGAGTGGCCAGGATTACAGGCATGCATGGAACAATTTTCAAAACAATTTTTTACTTTATATATTTCAAAATAATGTTAATATTTACCTTTTTTATCTTTGTTATAAATTGAATTATTTTTTTAAATGATCAACTGAACTTTTGTTTCAAGAAGATAGCCTAAAAACACATATTTACCTCCTTAACCTTTCAAAACTCAGATTAACAGAAGAAATATAAACATAAAAATTAATTCACAGCAGCAGTGAAAACCAGTCTGTAAGGCCACCAGAAGACTAGCACAGTGGAGAATTTCTGGATCTATAAAGTAGATGTCACATAAAGTATAATTCTAAGGCAGAAAGTAGATTGGCGGGAATAAGAGGGTTAAAGGAGACGTCACGGTGTGTGTGTGTGTGTGTGTGTGTGTGTGTGTGTGTGTGTGTGTGTGTATGATCTGAATTTCTACAAAGAAAATATATTCATATATAACCACTTCTAAATTTATTATATGGATAATGGATACAGATTTCACAATAAAACCTAACAGAACTAAGGATCTTGAAACCCATACATTTGACAAATCTTGTAAAGAACCTCCCTAAAAGAGAGCTAAGATCAGAGACAGTTGGGATCTGTAACCCATGTGGAATTTATTTTTGTTATGAAATAAATATCTGACTATATATATATTTTTTGCAAATTCACCATACCGTTTATTGATAGCTTATCTCTTTCCGACAGAATTGAAATGTCACCTTTATCATTTGCTAGATTCCTTTAAATATATGGATCTATATTTTCTATTCTTTTCTACTCATATTTTTGTCCATTCCTGTCCCAATACTACACTATGCTAATTATTAATATTTTTCAGTGTATTTTTATATCTGACAATGATATCGTTCTTTTTTTGCAAAAGTTGCTATGTTATGCTCTTGCATCTTCTTTTCCAGATGAAATTTAGAATCTGAATTATTTCATAAAAATTATCATTGGCTATTATATAACATTAAATTTATGGATACATTTGAGGAGAATTGACATCTTTGTACTATTGAGCATTTCCATCCAGTTTTACACTGCTTCTCTTTTCCCTCCATGTTTTGTCTCTGCTTCTCTCTCCATGTCAGCTTTGTTATCTGCTAGTGAGTGTTGTCCTCTTCCTCACTATGCTATGTCAGTTACTGCTTTCAATTCACATCCTCCCAGTTGCACTACAAGAAAAGGAAATTGCTCTTTTTCCCAGCTGCACCTCAATAAATCCTGGGGTAGGATAATCTTTGATCTGTCTTGGTCACACACTTTCTTCCCAACCAATCACAGTGGCCAGGAAGGTGGGGTAATGAGCCCAATTAGAAGAGATGAAATTACACAGTAATTTGGGTAGAGACAGTGATGTAAAGAATTTTAGGCCAGGCGCGGTGGCTCACGCCTGTAATCCTAGCACTCTGGGAGGCCAAGGCGGGTGGATTGTTTGAGCTCAGGAGTTCAAAACCAGCCTGAGCAAGAGCGAGACCCCGTCTCTACTAAAAATAGAAAGAAATTAATTGGACAACTAAAAATATATATAGAGAGAAAAAAAATTAGCCGGGCATGGTAGCACATGCCTGTAGTCCCAGCTACTCGGGAGGCTGAGGCAGGAGGATTGCTTGAGCCCAGGAGTTTGAGGTTGCTGTGAGCTAGGCTGATGCCACGGCACTCTAGCCAAGGCAACACAGTGAGACTCTGTCTCAAAAAAAAAAAAAAGAATTGTAAACTATAACAGGGGATTGGAGTATTGAAAGAATGACTAGGAAGAAACAAAGAAAACTCTAAAGAATATAGACATAGCACATATAACGAACAGGCACTACCCCTTGGGCTGAGACAGAGCACTCAAGGAAGAGCTTCTCTCCACCCGCCCTCCCTCCACACATCACTGTGGCTGACCTCCAGACCTCACTGGAGAGGGCGGGCCAGGGCTCAGTGAGTGATGTGGGATCTATGATGCTTCACAGACAGAATTCACTGCAAATTCACCCTCTAGGTGCTGGGGAAAGCAGTTCACAGGGAGGTGTCTCGCTGGAGGCTCTCTCACCTGACCAGGTGGAGGCTGGGGGAGCATTGCTATAGTAGGTGAGAACTGGAGGAGCTGTGCATGTTGCAGGAGTCAGACGCTAGAGAAGCTGCCCTTAATACAGCAGCCACATGCACTTCAGGAACTCACCTGACCACTCAGCTTCATATGCACCTTTCTGCAAGAAAGCAATGCTATCTTTCCATGTAGTAAGCTACAGCTCTCTTTTTTACAAGTTCACCCCTTCCCCAAAATGAGGAGACAGCCCTAAGAGTCATTGTATTCATCATTGCCTACAGAAATCAATTCTCAAATTCATTCGCAATTGCACAAAATATTCTGTTACCTAAAGTATAATTGTAAAGTTAATTTCTATGAAAAGTTGCATTGCAGCCTCAAAAAGATCTTTGTAAGTCCTAATCCCCAGGACCTGTGATTGGGACCTTATTTAAAAATAGGATCTTTGCAGATGTAATTAAATCTTGAGATGAGACCATCCTGGATGGAGGGTAGGCCTTGAATCCAATGCCTGGTGTCCCTATAAGAGAAAGAAGAGGGGGATGTGAGACACATAGACACTCAGATGAGAAAATGATGTACAGACGGAGGCAGAGATTGGAGTGATGCATCGTAAGCCAAGGAATGCCAAAGATTGCTGGCAGCCACCAGAACCTAGGAGAAAGGCATGGAACACCCTTCCTTCCCTCAGAGCTTCTGAAAGGAACCAACCCTGCTAACACCTTAATTCCAGACTTATAGCCTCTAGAACTGAGAGAGAATATATTTCTGTTGTTTTAAGCCACCAGGTTTGTGGTACTTTGTTGCAGCAGCCCTAGGAAACTAGTACAACTGCCAACAACTTGAATCTAAAATAAAAATGAGAAGCTGTGAAAAGAAGTGGTTAGTAAATGCATATAAACACATGCATATAACAAGCCAATAGAAAATACACAAAGATACTTCAGCCCTCATTTCTGTCATTGTTCACAAGGCTATAATTGACATTTATGGCTTCCTCTTCCTCTACTCACTCTGTGTTTCCCCTGCCCTCAGCCAGAACCTCAGCTAGTTGGAATTCTTTATTTGGTGGAGTGACCCAAACCTTTATTTCCAAACGGTCCAAGTCCTCAAATGCCCTTCCTTTCTTTGGTTGCTGTCATTTTTCATTAACCTTAATATTGGACATGGAAGCACTAAGAGGATCCCCAGAGGATCCCCTGGGTTCCAGGCTGTCCTCCTTACCTCGTGATTGTATAGAAGAAGGCTAATAGCCAATTTCCTCTTGGTAATCAGGACCAATCACTCCAGCCAGTAGATTAGCTCCTGTTTTTGACTTTTGTTTCAGTGGTGTAAAGAACCCAAAATGGCCTGGTAGTAGTCTCATTGCACAATTTAGTGGAACCATCGTTGCATCTCCTAATGGAAGCACTCTCCCCTCAGGGACAAGGTCTCTAAATCAGCAGCAAAGTTTCCAGGTAAGGAAGGAAAAATTCTGAGAGTAGGTTACTAGGTGATATTGTGAGAGGAGCCACTCTCACTGTCACACTCTTGATTCAAATGCATTAAATATTTTGGCTATGGAAAAGGCAGTAACATACAATTGTCTCTGATTCAAATATATCAAGTAAGACAGAATCCCATTTTTCCAGGGTATTGTCTCCCAGCTGGAACCATAACTGAGTCTTCAGTAAGCATTTCACCATTCAGTTAAAGCAGCTGCTTCCAAGTGATGTTGTATGTGGTAAGCCCAGTTAATTCTACTGGCGTGGGTCCATTGCTGCACTTTCTTTGCAGTGAAATGAGTTCCCTGATCAAATGCAGTGTTGAGTAGAAAGCACTGATGGTAGATAAGGCATTTTGTGTGTTCACAAATAGTGCTGCTGGCAAAAGCATTATAAATAATAAAGGCAAATCCATCTCCAAAATATGCAATTATTCCAATGAAGATGAATCTTTGCTCCCTTTATGATGGAAGAAGTCCAATGTAATCAACCTTCCACCAGATGGCTGGTTCGTTGGCCCTGAGAGTGGTGCCATGTCAGGGACTTAAAGTTGTTCTCTGCTCTTGACAGATTAAACACTTGGCAGTAGTGTCAGCAAAATAAGCCTGGGTAAGGGGAAGTCTACGTTGGTGAGCATAGGCATAGCCTCCATCCCCACCATCATAGCCACTTTGCTCATGGGTCCATTGGGCAATGATGCTGACTGACATCCACTGAGTGTGCCATTTTGTCCACCTGACTATCGAGTTTCTTCTGCAGTATATACCTTTAATATATCAGATGTATTCAGATAGGACACAACTATCTTCACAGTTTGTGCACATTTGGAGAAGTCCATCGTATACCTCTTCCCTACACTTCCTTGTCATCTATTTACCAATCCCATTCCTTCCAAGTCACTGACCATCCAGACAAACCATTAGTCATTAGTGACTGGCCGTTCTGGTCATCTCTCACTCCAGACAAGCCAGACAAACAAATACAGTGTCTTAATAATGACCATTTGGAGAAATTTCCTTTAGCACTGTCCTTCAGACCCTGAGGAGGGCTTGGAAAGCCAGCTGTGCTGCAAAAGGTGCATTCTAGAGAGGCTCCCATGCTACAGGAGACTATCAGGGGAGCACACTGGAACCTGGAAGAAAACCTTTTCCTATTTGGATGTTTCTCTAGCATTCTGTACTGACAGAACTTAACATTGTGATAGCTAGCAAAAGAAGACTAGTTAAAAAGGCCAGATCCATCTTTCCAGAGCAGGCATAAAGAGTGAATTTGGAACTGAGAGGTAACAAATCAATTACAGCACAGGTACCATACAGTTGGCCTAACTCAGGTCAGAAACCCACCTTCCTATCAATCACTGTGGCTACTGAACCTCCCATTTGGACCCTCATTAAATTGGGGGTAGGCAGAGGAGGAAGAGCAGTTCTCCAAAATAAGGGAAAAGAGCACTCTTCCCAAAAGAAGAGAGAAGTAGGCTAACGAAATAAAGATGTTCCCCACATTTCACTCTATGCCTGCCCATTGAATTTGAACACACACACACACACACTGTTTTCTTTGTATCTATAGTTCTTCTTAACATAAATCAGCTATCCCATGTGCAACAGCAAATGTACTCAATCCCTCCCCAGTGGGAGGAGAAAACTCAATGTCACATGCAGCTACTGAATCCAGCCCCAAGTTCAGGATGTGTGAATGCTCTCAAGCTTGATCAGGTCCTGATGTGACTAAATAATGAATAATGAATTCATCCCAATGCACAAATATACAATAAATGACGGGTAAAAGGGATAATCAACACTAAAGAGAAAAGGCAAAAAGGAAAAGCAACATACAATGGTTGTGAGCACATACCGTATCCTGCTGGATAACAGTAATAAAAGTAAGAAGGATTTCATTTCTCCAGCGCAGAATCAAGATCAGCCAATCCAAGGACCAAGATTTCCCTTGTCTCAAAGATCCTGCCTTGGAGGTGTAGTGAGAAGAAATCTCCAGGGACTATCCTGGCTGCCTAATTCACCTTTCAACCAGGAATGGAGACTGGGACATTGCCTTTAAGATAGCACAACAGTACGTACCTTTTGCTAGGTTGAGGAATTTCTGGCAATACCTTAATACTTTGCTTGGCTGCCAGTCAATGGCATTCGGGGAAATCCATTAGCTTGGTATCAGAAATCTCACTGCGATACGAACTTTGAATATGGACTCTGCCTTTCCTGTTCCTATCTCTTGGAAACTAGCCTGGCAACTCCATCAATCTCCCTAGATCTTAGTTCAATGGCTTTAGTCATAGATTCTCTCTGAGGGTGAGGTGAGAACAGGCTGAGATATGAAGCCAGGTTATAGCAACAGACTCCATCCCTTGGGTTGCATACCACTAAATTGAGGTAATGGGGGGGTATTACCTTTTTCAGTTGGTAAGAGGGTATAGCAGAAGATATTTAGGAAGAGTTCTGAAGAATGAAGCATCCCTGACTCCACTGATCTCCTGGGTCTCTGCATTCTTAGTTAGTGTATTAACTTTGTGTGGGGCAGAAAATGTATTTATTTCAATTGGTAGAGTAGACATTATGTGGTCCTTAGTAGTATAGGATAACTAAACCACTTGCAGAAAGGACTCCTCTTAACAATGCTATGTAATTTACATCCTATCATTGCCTATCTCTTTCAGAAAGGCCATGCTGAACTACAGTCTGTCTTTCTCATAGCACTAAGGGAAGCGAGAAGTAGCCAACATATTCCAATAGGCTGTTCTTTTTTTAGCCAAGTTCCCTAGCTGGAACCTTGTTTAGCATAACAAATAATCTACCAGTGTCTTTCAAACTCTCTTTGATGAAGGATCAATTTTTTTGTTTTGTTTTTAGTTACCAACCCATCGCAGATAAACGTCTTCATAAATAAAAAACCACATGCTTAGACATCACTGCGGTATCAAATTATTAAAAGTTACAAAATGCTCCTCTCAATTTCTGTATCTATTTCATTGCTGACTAGTACAGCTGGTAGGCTGGCTTCGGTCTGTACATGACATTTTCAGTAGCACTGACGTAACTAATAAAGCTTACTATTTTCCCAGCCTGGGTTGGATGGCTCCTCACTGTCCCTACCAAATCTTGACTACATTTTAGGGTCAACAATTGCAATTCCCCATTTCTAGGTGTCAATTTCTGTATTAGTCAAGAATCTTGGTTCATAACATGTACTGCATATTCTAATCTTAGCTGACACCTGAATAATTGGGTAGACCTGTCTCACCATCTTATTTCTTTCAATGTGAAGTGAATTCTTTGGTCAGAGGAATAGTGTATTCCTAGGGATAATGTGATAGTGTACAAGCAATCAATAAGTCTATTTTTAATGGAGAATGGTGCTTGCAGCAAAACCAAATCCAATTCCAGAATGAAGAATATTGCAGTGAGGCAAACTATTGAATGATACATGAAAAAAAGGAGTCCAAAGTAACTAACATACTTGATTCCAGGTATCATGCCTCATAAGGACCTTAGAATTGGTCACCCTTGCTGTGAAATTGACTTTTTAGCAGCAGCAGTAGCCACTGGAAAGAGCATTTTCCCTGCCATTTCCTTGGTAAATCAGATCATGTAACTCTCCAGCTTGAAATTCCACTTTCCCTAACACTTGGAAGAAATCCAAACTCCTTCTATGGTCTACAAGGCAAGAAGTTTTAAGGCCTTAATTTTTCTCCAACTTCAGCTCCTGTCACTCTTCCCTTGCTGTGTTTCCTGATGCCCTAGTCATGCTAACACCCCAGCACAGCAAGCACTCGGCATATCCTGTCCCCTCTGCCTGGAACACTCTAAGCACACCCTTCCCACTCACATTCCTTTTAGAGATAAGCTGAAATGTTACCTTTTAAATGCCCTCTTCCCACTACCACACAGACATTAACCCAGCTTCTTGTTCATTGTCTTCATTACACCTGTCACAGCTATAATTATTTAATATTCCTTGAAAAATAAATTAGTAAGAAAATGAAACAAATTCTATCATTCTACAGAGGTTTCAAATGCTTCTATATTTTTCCGAACGCTCAGAGAGGGAAGTGAAAGATCAAGAGGCATCCCTGAAGACCCTGTAAATAGTAATAATTAAATACCCTTTGGGTATTTAATTATTACACTCCCAAATCCCCCAGAATCCAGCCCACGCCTTCTCTTTCAAAAGGGCAGCGGCATTTTCATTTTTCATCCTCGATTCACCAATCAGAAGCCAGGCACCTATGCCCTGCCTCGCGCGTGGTTTTTTAATAATTAAATCGGGGCTGTCATTGACCTCAACCACGGCCAGAGGCTTCTGGCTGCAGCCGAGCTCCGGAGCAGAGGCCGGCACGGGCCTGGGAGCTGGGCTCGGGGGCGCCGCGCTCCAGGGGCCGTTACTCCGTCCCCGCGGGCAGCGTCTCCCAGGCCATCCCTGAGAGGTCCCGAGGGCCCCAGCGCAGCAGGTCAAACTGGAGAGGGGACGCCCCTCGGGGTCCCGGGATCATTCCAGGGCTGTCTGGTCGCAGTCCCCAGACGCCCAGCCTCCCCGGGAGCGCCCCACTCCACCGAGCTGCCGCCTCTCCTGCCCGGAGCCCTAGTCCTGGACTGCAGCCGCGCTTTTCCACCTTCCACCTTGCTGGATCGTCTACCCGGCGTAAAAGCCTCTGAAGTGCCTCCCGGCTCCCGAGGGAGAGCCCGACCGCAGACCCAAGTTGAGTAAGGAATACCAAGGGGTCAAACGACGGAAGTGACCTAAGCTCCCTGCGTCATCCACCCATCTATCCGTCTATCGTTCACACGTTGTCTACCCTTCTTTCCATCCCTCCTTCCATCCGTCATCTATTATCCCCTATTGCTCTAATACTAGCATTCGAATTCCTTAGAGTTTTATCGCGACACCGCAAATGAACCTTATTTTGACTGAAAAAGCGAAGTAGGACTTTTTCAGACAGAAAATAAGTATCATTAAGTCGTTAAGGACTAGATTTACCAATTAGATGGGGGACCTTTTGTATAAATGGAATGAGCTAGGGAGAAAGTTCTAAGGTTTCGAAAAAAAAATTTAAAGTCCATTTACATTCTGTGAGCCAACATTACGTACACATGTTTAGATATCAACTAAAAATATACAAGGGACACACGGTTTTTCTAGAACATTTTCAAGCGGTTCTCAAGCAAAAAAAATCTAGCCCGACGACCTTTAGCGTCACCCCTGCCTACTCACACCGGCCTGGCCAAGCTGGTGGGCATGGGGGGCCTGGCTTGGGGACCAGGAAGGGGGAAGAGAGGTTAGGTGGGGGCGGGGCGGGGCAAGTGACGGGAGCAGTGAGAGCCGGAAGTGAGTGGCTAGCGAGGAACCCAGGAGGGCCCTGTCCGGCGGCGCTCTAGCCCGCGCGCGTTGTCTCCATGATCCCCCGCGTCTTGTCTATTTATTGTCGCCGGGAAGCAGCGGTTGCCTCGTACCCGGAACAACAAAGCACGAAAGACGGAGCCCGAGCCTCGGGGGCTCCTAGCAACGGGCCAGGGCGGGAGTTCCATGGATACTGGGGCGCGCGCCCGCCTCATCATCATCGTTCTCCTCCGGCTTATCCTTCGCTTCCGACGCAACCGGCAGCCGGGCTGCCGCCGCGTCCTGTGCCGCCGCCGCCTCTTCCCACGGTAACCCCATAGGCGACCCTAGGCGTGGGGAGAGCTGGCCACTAAGCGGCCTGAGTGCCGGGTGCGGGCTTCTGGGCGCGGGGCAGGCGTGTGCGGAACCGGGGCTGTGCTGGGGGTGGGCGGTGCGGGGGCGGGTGACGGGAGGACGGGAGCTGAGGTGGGGAAACCTGGTCCGGTGGCCGAGGGTAGGTTCATTTCTTAGGAGGACATGGTGATAGTTGGGGATCCCACTAGGGATAACGGGGTGGGGGTGGGGCGTCTCTGCCTGGGAGCATTATCCAGCCGGTGGTAGGGTAAGAAAATAGGGGTTAGCTTTCATGTAAGCCACCACTGGGAAATACAGCGAGGAGTCCCCATCTGTGTATGGAGCCATCACCCAGGGAAAGAGGACCGTGCAGAGGTGCTAGGGGTCCGTTGCTTCCCAGAAAACTTCAGCGGCCTCTCTCCCGCGGCGGGAAGCCTCCCAAACGGTGGCTTCGTCGGCTCCTGGTTCTGGCAATGCCAACAGCCCCTCTTTATTCTATTATTATTATTTTTGACTAAAATTAGGCTTGACGAAGAACGATGTGGAAACGCTGAAGAGAAAATGAATTGTGGGCAGAGCTAAGCAGGGATGAGAGTCGGGATAAGTGCGTAAAAATAGCTAATAAGAGCCCTAAAAGTAAATCTGATAGGGAATGACGGTTTTAAAAAATCCTGCTGCCGAGATGTGCATCTGCACGCTCTGTCAGTGCGCTCATTGCATTAAGGCTTAAACTGCAGCCAGTCTACATCTGTGAGCTCTCTGACTGCATCTGTCACCTGCAGTTCCAAAGCAACACTGGCAATAACAACCATGAGCTTTCTGTATTTACGTTTAAGAGCAGTGCTTTAAAACCGTGGCTCAAGGAAAGGAACAAGCTTGGTGTGGTTTTCTGTGTGTGTGAACAAGCAATGACAGATTCCCTGGGGAAATTGAAAAAGAGAAATTTAAGAAGGTTCAGCCATCCTGGCGTAATTTTGCAGTCTCTTTTAAAGTTTGAGAAAATGGCAGTTCATCGAAATCAAGAAGTGACATTTAGCACTATTTGGTTGAAAGAATTATTCACAGTTTGATATGCCCACTTAAATACCCATCAGTGCATGCTATCTCTTTAGCATCATAAACTATTTAATGGTTTTATGCTTTCCAAAATCATTTTAGGTCAGTAAAGAAGGTTTTCCTGTGGCACACTGAAAAGGCCACGTTTACATATTGCAGTAACACTATTTTTGTGGCTAGTGGGGACAAAGCTCTTTATATAAAGCTGAAGATTAAAGATGAAAATAAAATTGCTAATCGATAAAGTCAGTTATGTCAACCACAGCTTCTGTTTTCCTCCACCTCTTTTGCTAAGCTTAGATTCTCTTAAGCAAAAAGATGGCATCCTTATCCCCAGTCTGGTCTTTTCATACTCCCTGCACTCAAAATCAGTATCAGAAACTGTAATGACCTGCTACTGTGTGCCCTTGATTGATTGCCTGATTACTGAATGGGGGCTAGCTAGAATACAGTTTTTTAACTCCGGGCATTTTCATTTTAAGGTTTTAATTTGGAATCGAGGTCCGGAGTCTCTTGTTAAAGGCATTTCGTGTATGCCCAAACAGGTGGGCAATTTCCCTTAACAAGGATGGGAAGTGTGAACATTAGGAAATTTAAATTGCATTTTAATACTCTAAGACGAGAAGGGCAGTAGTATTATCTTTAATGAATTGAGGGCTGTTGCTTAATCTTTTCATGTAGCTGTTCTTTTGTGAAGGATATGCTGAGATGACTACGCTTGAGGCTGTAGATGTTGAAACTGGGATTTTCGTAGTGCATGTGAGTCTTAGTGAACTCGCTCACGCTCAGGGCTGCCATCAGACTCACTTCACCTAGACCTTATTTGCTGTTGCCTCTGTCCCTTCTGTGTTTCGGTGGGGGTCAAGCCCTAGCTTCCACCTTTATTAACAATACATTTTCTGTTTTTCCTGTTCTTTGCCCCAGCACTCCCAATGTCTGGTGTTGTCTTAGTTCCTCTTTTTACTTAATCATGTCCCAATCAAAAATGATTTTTTATGTTGTTTGTATTGTTTCTGTTTCTTACATGGTGTTTTCAACATACATCCTTGGCCTGTAAATGCTTTTCGTTAATGTTACAGTATTTGTTGCCTTTTCCTTCTGTATTCCTCCCCTTTATTTGGAGAATTGGGGTGGTCATGTCAGATATTCTGTATTCATTCTGAATAACTGTTGGTTGTGAATACAACAGGTAAGAAGAGCTTGATGCTGAGAATCAAAAGATTATATTGAAATAAGGCACGTGAACATTTTTTAACTTTTCAGAATAAAAGACGTTAGACGTCAAAATGGTAATACTGTAATTATACACAGTCACTTTCTTAAAGGTAAAACGGTATTGTAGAGCCTGCTGTATGTTTTAAATTGAACCTTAGATTTTCCTAATTCTTTTTTTTTTTTTTTTTTTTTTTTTGAGACAGAGTCTGGCTCTGTTGCCCTGACTAGAGTGCCATGGGGTCAGCCTAGCTCACAACAACCTCAAACTCCTGGGCTCAAGTGATCCTCCTGCCTCAGCCTCCCGAGTAGCTGGGACTACAGGCATGCACCACCATGCCTGGCTAATTTTTTCCTCTATATATATTTTTTTAGTTGTCCAGCTAATTTCTTTCCATTTTTATTAGAGATGGGGTCTTGCTCTTGCTCAGGCTGGTCTCGAACTCCTGACCTTGAGGGATCCACCTGCCTCAGCCTCCCAGAGTGCTAGGATTACAGGCATGAGCCACCGTGCCGGGCCAGATTTTCCTAATTCTTATTCTTAAAAAATTATTCATAAAATCAGTCGTGACTAAAACTGCATTCTGCCAAATTTGAGAGAACTACGTGATTTCCACAAATTTTTCTTCAAACGGAAAATTGTCACATCAAAATTTTTGTGGATTGAATGTACAGAATTTGCTATAAAATAGAACAAATACATATGAAACGTATAGCTGAATATTTTTGGAGTATCATTTCTGATCATGGATTTGGCATGTTATTTAAAAATCAGCAGACACTGTATAATCTAGTTGAGTGGGTGTGAAGACTTTTTAGGTAAAGGAGGCTGGTTATAACCTGGGTAATTTATTTCCTTCTCCTGCATCATAGAGCATGTGATGAAATTATTGCTATGAAATGTAAAGTTTAAATTGATTTTAGAAGAATTTATAGTAGAATGTTTACACAATGTCTCTGGGTCAAAACCTGTGGTGCTTTGAAAATTTAGCTGTATTGTGACATTTAAACTATTAAAGATTTCCTGAAATTTATATCCATTTTGTTGCACCTTCTGTGTGCTTGGTGCCATGTCAGGTGTGCAAAGCAGGATGAAAGAGGAGATGCTTTTTGTGTACTTACAGGTAGCAGAGAAATGACATATGTGGGTAACAAAACATGGCAGACAAAAATTTGAATTTTAAATCCTTTATTACATACTGTCTGGTACAGTACTTATTGGTGTATGGATTTCATCATGCTTGCTAAATTAGAAGTTACTTGAGGATCAAGAGTATGAGTTGCCATCATATTGTAGGTTTTTGTCTTGTATATGTATATTTTGAAGATTAACTGGTTTATTAGAAGGAGATAAATGCTTATTTCACTTCGGGGACTTATCTAGTGGATGAGGTGAACTTTTTTGAAATCTAATTCTTGATGCCTAACATTTCAACTTTTTGTCCTGGCTACAGGGATGCAAGTTATAAGCAGCAAAACTTAGGACTTTGTTCTAATCAATTCAAACAATAAAAGTAATGGTTGACTGCCTTGACTTGAGTAGATATGGTGTTTGCTCTTGTCACTACCATTTTGGGAAAATTCAAAAGGGTGAGAAACTATATATATCCAGGCCACATAGACAAATTTGAGTTTTTCTTATTAGCCGATCAATTTTTTCTTTAGAAGAGAGATGGAGGGTGTGTTTGTATAGTTGTGAAAAAGCAACAAGATTCCAGAAGTATGTCATTAGTGGAAAGGAATCAAATCACATCAGAAATTCTATCCATCTGGTCTTATTTGTGACCAAAGGGTGATGAAGTTGGGAATTTGTTTTATATGTCTGGTTTTGTGCTGGGAAGCATGCTCGTAGGGATCCCATTAAATGTTAAAAAACACACTAAGGTGATTTCTGGGGTAGTTCAGATCTGCCTTCATATGGGAGTCAATAATGAAACCATTTAAAATTTCACCAAAAAATGTAACACAAATGTTTGGTTGTTGATTACTTTCACCATGCAGTATTCACCTATTAAGAAAGAATACTGAAAATCAGACGGTATGTTAAGGACAGTTTTCTCAGGACATGTGTGGATGACTTTATATTAAATCATGCTTAGCACTGTAGACAGGTATCTGTAGATTGGCCGATGGTATGTTTTTGTGAGGACTTAACAGTATCTTAAAAGAAGTAAAAAATTTGTTTCCATTAATTAGATGGTTCCAAAGAATCAGATGTTAACCTCCTCCTCCTGCTAAAACAGTTTTGATCAGAATCAAGTTACATTTTCTCAGGATTACACTTAAGTTTGGACTTTGAATACAAGCTGCCTGTATTCAGCATCATGGCTATACTTTTTATCAGTGGTGTAGGCTTGAATAAGTTTTTCCACTGCCCTGAGTCCCAGTTTCCTCATCTGCTCTATGGGATTAATATTAGCAGGTGCTACTAGCAATGGTAGTAGGTAGTATATTAAAGGTGAACTGTTTAGAGCACTTGAATGCTTAGTTTCTTTTGTTTAGAGGCTCTCTACTAAAGTGTTGAAATTCTTCCTTTGTGATCACTGACTGTTGGACTCATCTCTGCTGTTAGGTTTTGGGAGGGGGAAGTGCTTTTTTAAAAAATTTGAATTGTCACACAGGCATCTGGTTATCACTTATGGCAGATGGACTAAGTAAAGAGAGACATCTCTGTTTCTTGGAAAAGGCAAGCCAACAAAGCCTGGCCTGGCACCGTGTTGCAGCTATTGAAATGTTATTTCCCTGTGGACTTGACTGCTTGTGTAGCTGTGTGGTACTTCTGAATAAAAGGAATAGACCCCAATGGTTTCATTTAACAGAATTAGTCTTTTTTTAGAAGACACTGTTTTTTGCTTGTATAACCTTAATTGATGGTAAACTTGAAACTTGTTAGTGTCAGTGTCAAGCCATTTAACTTGAGTTTTCTGTGTCACTATAAATGTTCTAAATAGTAGACTTTTTGTAATTTTAGAAGTAGCTGAAATTGCTCCCCTGCTCCAAATAATTCAGGTAGCTCAAGAATGACTACATAAGATTGCAGAATTATTTGTTTTTGGTAAGGCTAAAACCAAATACTGAGGCTACCTAATTAAGCTAATAATTTGATAATTATAGCTTTGTTTAGACTGCTATTGAGATAACTAACTTTTTAAAGCTAAGTCCAAATATTTTAGTATAGTTGTATGGACATTTGAAGCTGCTAACTGAAAAATAAATATTTCTGCTTAAACAAAATGAACTGCAAACTGTTCTTTCCTATTTGGGCTAATATCCAAGTCTTGGTTTTTAGTCGAAGCATATTTTTATAAAATATATATTATATTAATAGAAGTTTATGTAAAATGCACTAAAGAGGTTGGTAAATATGTATGTATTTAGAGGTGTGATTTTTGTTTTCCTGTTTAAAGAAAGTGAAGTCTAGCTGATACTGTTAATTTAGTTGAGTGACTAGATTGGCCAGAACAGATTTAGTATTTATATAATATCGTTCACCTTCTCACAGCCGTCATGGATTCTGGATCTAAAAAATACTGAGCTAAGAGAGGAAATGATCATGACTATTTCATCAGATATATATATAGATATAGATACATATCTCCTTTAATTTTAAATACTCTAAAGACTGTGTTAGGAAATTTTTAGGAAAACAGGTCTCCAAGGTGTCAATGCTATTGTCCACAATAAAACTTGCCTATTTAGAGACAAAGGTCTAATGCATTGTTAATGTTTCCCTAGTGTCCTTTCCACCATGGTTTTTCAGGGACAGATGTAACCGTCTTTCAGATATGAAGGTAATAAAGCCAGTGTGTAACCCAAAAGTGCAAATATGAAGATGAGTATTTGATTTATGACTATGGTCAACATTTACAGAGCCTATCATTGTTTGAATCTCAGCTAAGACTCTTGGTGAACCTGAAGCTTTTGTGGAACAAGAATCACCTCATATTTTTGATTTGTTGTATACTTTTATTGAGCCACAAAACCTTATTTCCCTTACCTGCTTCATGCTGCAGTGAGTTTCTTAGGCATCTCCAGTTGCTAGTATGCATGTACAATCAAGTGAAGTTGTAATGAGCATCCCTTAATTGCTCATGAGTTGACCACATTCCAGGATCTTTGCCGGTCACAGGTTATGCAAGAAACGCAGTCATGTTGAAGGCACAATGACCAATTCATTAGACCTTTCTCAACACAAATTTGGTGTGCTAATAATCTCAAAGGTACTCTGTTCTCTTCTTTGGGAGCAAGGGAGGGAGAGGGCAGAGGTAAGGGAGCTACATGACACGACAGATTAAAAAGCTATATGAATAATAATCCTGTCATCTTTCTCAGCAGCATATTGCTAATGTAAATCTTTATGTCCGTACAGTAGAGAAAACTTTTGTCTGGCCAGTAATCTCAAAAATTCTACTTTGGCGCACAGTGCACAACTACTTGGATAATTGTTTAATTTGTGTGTACATTTAGAATGCATGCCTCTTGATGTACTCTTTCTAGGCTTTTGTTTTGGGCCTGTTAAAATTAGAAGAGTTTCAAATGTCTGAAACCATATTCTGAATTGTCTTGTTATATATTAATATTTTCACTCTCACTTTGTAAATAGAGGAATAATGGCTTTATCATCAAACCCTATTTAATTGAATGGGTGATATCCTGGCAGGGTAGCCATTCTGTGATGAGCAGCTATGGAATATCCTTAGGATGTGGATGAGTTTTAGAACCCTTGGGAATGAAGTAAAGGAGAAAATAACTTTTAGGAGAAGGGAAAGGCAATATAAAAAGTGTTTAAGATCTGTGTGTGTGCTTTAAATTAAGTACAATAATTCTTTTCTTACATCAGAATTGTATTTCTGTATTTGTAAAAGCTCCTAGAATACAATTGCCCTTCAGGATTTGGGGGTCTGACCTAAAACCAGTCAGGAGCACTAAGTGGAACGTACCAGAAAATGAAATAAGGGAATAATAGGATCCTGTTAGAGAACTTGAGTCGTTTGAGACTACTGAGATTCTTACTGCTATAGCGAGAGATGTCTGCTCTTTCCACTTATACCCCAACCCCACAATTCTTTCTCAGTTATTCATTTAATTCATCAACTATTTATTGAGTTTAGGATCAAGTGCTGCCTACCGAGTCAAGGTCTAAAGACATACATTTAAGTTAAACGGTTCTCCTCAAGGAGTTTGGTGCCTGCAATGTGGTAGACAGTTACAATAACAGACAGTAGCTTTCATTTGCTGTGCCCTCTGCTGGTGTGCTCTTCTGGTATTTCATATGACTGGCTTCTTCTTAGCCTCCAGGATCTCATTTTAAGAATCATTTCTCATCTCTAAGAAAGTTGAAAGACCTTTCCTGGATCATTCCTCCTAAAGTTTCTCTTCTGTCATCTTGTTTATTTCCTTTATATCATAAATCACATTTTCTGATTATTTTAATTGCCAGCCTAGTTGTCTGTTTCTTCCACTGGAATGTAACTGCCATGGTGGTTCCTTGCCGGACTATTTTATTCTGCGCTGTATTCCCAGTGTCTACCCACAGGGCTTGGTATATATCAGTTGCAATGTGCAATTATGAGTAAGAGTTTGTTAGCTGAAGGAGTGGGGAAAGGGCATTTTTAGGCAGCTATAAGATCATGAAGGGCCAGGTGTGGTGGCTCATGCCTGCAATCCTAGCAGTCTGGGAGGCCGAGGCGGGTGGATTGCTCAAGGTCAGGAGTTCGAGACCAGCCTGAGCGAGACCCCTGTCTCTACTAAAAATAGAAAGAAATTAGCTGGACCACTAAAAATATATATATAGAAAAAATTAGCCGGGCATAGTGGCACATGCCTGTAGTCCCAGCTACTCGGGAGGCTGAGGCAGGAGGATCACTTGAGCCCAGGAGTTTGAGGTTGCTGTGAGCTAGGCTGACGCTACGGCACTCTAGCCAGGGCAACAGAGCCAGACTCTGTCTCAAAAAAAAAAAAAAGAAGAACATGAAGGAGTCTGCCAGTAGTGCAAGAGGAATGGTGTTTAATATAAAGTCGAGAATGTTAAGGTGTGTTGGAAGTGGAAGATGAGGTAATACGAGGAAGATTGGAGGTGTGAAGTGTACTGCATTCCAAGCCAAGCAGATGAGGTTCTGTGTTGTCCATCTAAGAGAGCCAAGAGATGTTTAAGTAGGAATGTGGCACAATTAGGAAGATAATTCTGGTAGCTGTTTGGTAGATGGACTAGATCACAGAGACTACAAGCAGAAAGGTCCTTTAGAATGCTGGAGCCATGATGACGTGAGAGAGGGCCTAAAATAAAACATTGTTGCTTTGGATGCAGAAAAGAAGCTAGATTAGAAGTTAACTGAGCATAGAAGCAAAATGAGAGATAAAGGATGAGTCTGAAATTTCTGATTCAGGTGAATGAGTGTTGAATGGTGACTCCAGTCACTGAAATTAAGAAGAGACAGAGCAAGATTTTCTGAGGGTGTTAATGAGTTTTGTTTTGGATGTGTTGTTTAATTTAATAGATTTGCCTAATAGATGGTGGAAAACACGGATTCAGGTCTGTGATGGGTCAGGATTGATATAAGAGCCATAAGCTCCTGGATGGCAATTGAAGCCTGGAAAGCTTAAAGGGGAAAAGAATTTAAGACAGTAGTTTATAACCTTCAGGATCTTAAACTCGTTTGAGAATGTGAAGAAAACATTGGCCTCCTCAGGTACACAGATTTGCGTGTATACAATTTCAAGGGGTTCCTAACTTCTGGAACTTACTGTTGAGCTTTTCAGGGACTGGCATGGACTTCAGTTAAGCACTTCTGATTTAAGGAGCAGACAGAAGTATTTGAGATGGGAGAACCTAGGAAAGGTGCCTCAGAAGTCAGGGGTAGGGCATGGAGGGAGAATTTGGAGGATCAGAGATTCTTGGTGCATTATGCTCTGGAGAGGTCCAGTAGGAGAGAGTTTCAGTTGTTCCATTGGATTCAGCAATGAGCCATTCATTTGTAATGTTTTGTACTCTGTAGAGGCAAAAGGCAGATTGTGCAGGTTTAGAGCATGAAATGAAGTTCAGGAAACAAGCCATGGTAAGCAGAGCGTAGAAATCTCGATGTTCTCCATGATAAACAGTACTAATATATAAAAATATAGCCCATTTTTGGGATTTACTAAAAGGGAAATTCCATTATTTTCATTATTTTATTAAGATGGTTCAGCCCAGTGGTTCTCAACTAGCTACTCATTAGAAACGTCTTGGAAATGTTTTAAAAACTAGGGCCCTACCCAGGTCAATTAAATCAATATGTTTAGGGGCTGAGTGTCTTCATAGTTTTTTTTTTCTTTTGTCTTTTTCTTAATAATTAAGAATCAGTATTCCAATCAGAAAGCTTCCTGATAACTCTTGTTGTGTGTTCTCTGTACAAACCTTTCTTTTACTTGTATGTTATCATCACATTACTCACCTTACTGTTATGCTCTTCTCTTTCTCATAGACTTTCCTTTAAAATTAAAAAAAAAAAAAAAGTGTGGCTTTCTTCTACTTTCTAGCCAAGTTCGCCGTATTTATCTTTTTTGAGTGACATAATCCTAAATCAGTTACTCAGATCTGATGAGTTCTGAGTAAAATAAGAAATTCTTAATGATGCTTACCTGTGGAAAGAGTATTCATCCTATAATCATGTTTGTTTCGTTTTGTGTTTTATTTCTATTTTTTGCTGTTTTGTAAACCAGAAAAGTTTGAACTCTATACCATTTTCCCAAGTAGCTAATTTCATAATCTTACCTTCCTTTTTTTAAAAAATGGCATTCATGCAGAGGGGCACACTTAGGACTTTGACTGAAACTGTACAAAAGCAAGTTATGTAACCACAATGTATATACCCCCGTAAAATTCTGAAATAAAATAAAATATAATGGCATTCATGGATGACGTAGACCTTAAACAGGTTGCCTACACTGGAACATTTTAGATGAAGGGTTAGCCTGCAAAAGCAGTTGAAAGCAAACTATCAAAATAGGAAATTTCACCTGTCATGTTTTCCCCTTGCAGTGTTTTCTCTTGATTAAATTCTTGATGAATTATCAGTGGTTCAAGTTTGAACCCTGCCATTCACATCCTTGAAATAAAAATCAGAATACAGAGGAGTTTGATCTGGATGTATGCCAACCCTGACACCAACCGGAAGCTAAAAGAGGGTTTATTTGGTCTTTTAGCCACCTGGTAAATTAACATTTATACTTGCAAATGAAAATAACCTTTTAAAAAATTATGCTGTTTTATTAGCATTACTTTAATGAATAAATTAGGTTCACAAATTATAGTCACCTACTTTGGGTAACTTAGGACAAATACCAAGCTTCTCTGTAAAGAGATAAAACTTCCCAGTTTTTAAAATGGTAGTCTATAATATGGTAATAGGGACACATAGAGGCCCTACTCAAGAAAAGTGATACCTCACAATTTAAATGACATGAACATCATAAACTTTTGTTGCAGTCGACTCTCCAAACCTGTTGTGCTTCTAATTTTCCTGCTTTTGCAGGTACCCAACTAAGTAAAATTTAGCAAAATATCTTTTGCAGTATGTAGTAGTCTTCGTCAATCTTTCTCCCTGTATATTCCTATTTCTCTCACCACCTTCCCTGCCCCCTCTTTAAAAAACCCCACAGTCAGCAATCATCTGTTGTGGTTTGAAATGGTTTTGTTATTATTAGAGAGTTTGTTTAATTCATTGTTAAATTTAGGGTTTTTTCCAATATTAATTTCACCAGATACATCAAAATTGTAGTCTTTCTTTTTATCTTGTGCTTTTAAACTTGAAGGAACATTATCTGTTTTTGTTTTCCAAAGTTTGAGGACTGCAGTGAATAACTAGAAATCCTTTCCATTTTTGAACATTTCTCTGTCATGAAATATGAAGAAAGGAGATAACAATAGTAATGATGAGAATAGCTAAATTTGAGTGCTTACTGTATGCAAGTACTGTGCTAGGCACTTTACATGATATTTCACTTAGTTTTCATAACACTGTGATGAGTTCTGTTATCTGCCTTATCTTACAGATGAGGATATTGAGGCACAAAGATGTTAAGTAACTTACCCATGGTCATACGACTCCTAAGAGGCACAGTCTGGATTTAACCCAAGCAATCTGCTGAGTTCTTAAACTTTCAAGTTTGTGTGTGCATGCGTGTGTGTGTGTGTGTGTGTGTGTGTGTGTGTGTGTGTGTGTGTGTAAACATTGTTTTTTAATAGCCTAAAGCTAACAGTTAAGGTTAATAAGCTCTACATTTTACTGAATGTGTGTTTAGTGCCTTGGGAACTATGCCAAGCCTGGGGTACGAAATGAGATTTGATCATGCTTCTGAGGAACTTATTATCTACCAAGGAGAAATATAAATAGGAAGTATTTCACCATAGTTCCACTGTAGTGTTGAAACTGCCCTGATAGAGGTATACATAGTATGAGACTCAGAATAGGGGCACTCTGGCTTAGTCTCTGGGATCAGATTTCTTAGTTCCTTTGATTTTTTTTTTTTTATTTTACCCATGATGATTTTAATTCTCTTCTATACTAGGATTTCCAAATTTTCATTTCCAATCTATACATAGACCTACCTACCCTGAGCAGTGGACTCTAGGCTGAATATCTGCTCTGTATCTCCTCTTGGATGTTTCAAAAGTTCCTTCAGTTCAAAATGTCCAAAAGGAAATTGTTAACCACCCTCCTCCTTCCATCTCTCTTACAAACCTGCCCCTCATCCGTTGTTTTCTGTATCAGTAAATAGTATCTTTGGCCACAAACCTGGAATAATCGTCTGTCTCTTTTTTACCCGTCTCCATATCAATCACAAAGCTCTGTTCATGCTCTCCCCTAAAAAATATCTCTCCTCTCTACTACTTTTTCATTCTTAACCAGTACCACCACTCTGGTCCATGCTACAGTAATCTCTCAACTGTACTGCTGCATTAGACCCTGACTGGGTTTCCTTATCCATTCTTCTCTTCTAGTCATTCTCCCATTGCAAAAGTGGTGTGGCGGTGACGTATTTTTAGAATGGAAATACGTGATGTCATTTGTTCTCTCTCTCTCTCTCTCTTTTTTTTTTTTTTTTTTTTTTTTTTTTTTTTTGAGACAGGGTCTCATTTTGTCACCTGAGCTAGAGAGCAGTAGCATCATCATAGCTCACTGCAACCTCAAACTCCTGGGCTCAAGTGATCAATCCTTCTGCCTCAGCCTCCCGAGTAGCTGGGACTACAGGTGCATGCCACCACACCTGGCTAATTTTTTGTAGAGACAGGATCTCACTGTGTTGCTCAGGCTGGTCTTGAACTCTGGGCCTCAAGCAATCCTCCCGCCTCAGCCTCCCATCTTGCTTCTCTTTTAGTTCACCATTGTTCTTGGGATAAATTGAAAATCCTTAACATGGCATAGAAGGCATGAGTTGACCTCTCCCTATATCTCCAGCCTCTTCTTGTGCTATTTTTCCTTTCACTCTTCCCACCCTGCCATGCTGATCCTCCTTCAGGTCTGAACAGTTCATACTGTTAACTCAGAGCTGAGAACACTTTGCCATTCCTCTGTTAGATGCGTTCACTGCTGGATCCCTATCCCCTGGTATGGGGCCTAACACTTAGATTTCCTGTTCGTTGTTATAGAATTGATTGGATGAAGGTGATGCTGAGCTCTAAAAGTCAGAGTGAGCCACATGTACAAGTGGGGATAAATCATTTTCAGCAGAAGGAATAGATTAAGCTGGCAAAAGGTTGGTATTCTTATGAGAGCTTTTATAAGTCAATAAGAAATTGTAGAATGAAAATGAAAAAAGGATATGAGACAGTTGGCTTCAAGGAAATACAAATGGTTAGTATTAATAATACAGTCATGCATCACTTAATGACAGGGAGGCATTCTGAGAAATATGTTGTTAGGTGAATATTATAGAGTGTACTTACCTACATAAACCTAGATGGTAGGGCCTACTATACACCTAGGCTATAGGGCATGGACTGTCGATCCTTGGCTACAAACTTGTACAGCATGTTACTGTACTGAAAACTGTAGGCAATTGTAATGCAATGCTAAGTATTTGTGTATCTAAACATAGAAACAGTACAGTAAAAATTATATTAATAGTATTATAATCTTATGGGACCACTGTCTTTTATGTGGTCTGTCATTGACTGAAACATTGTTATGCGGCACATGACTGTATTTGAAAAGTTCACCCTCATTAGTATTCAAGGAAAATCAATTAATTCAGTATTTCTGCTTCTCGAATCTCAGGCTGTCAAAGATCTTTACAAAATCTTTTAGTGACTAGATAAGGTAGCGTATGTATATGCTCCCAATTTTGTTTAATATATACAGATAAATATATGGATTTAGCAGCCTGAAAACGTGCCCAAATAAGGACAGAAAAAAGCAATAATTATCACTATGATTAGGATTATGTGTGACTGTTTCTTATGTAATCAGAAAATAACATGCTCTCTTTTTTAAAAATTGTGTATTAAGACCATTTATTTGAAATATTAAGAAATCTATCCAAAAGAAATTTTGCTTTCATGTAATAATTATCAGTATGCCAAATTTCTTATCTTTGAGTTTGAATCCCCAAATTGAAAGTTGTATTCAGTAAAATACACTTTTCCCTTATTATCCACAATAATATATTAGTTAAAATTAATGTTAGCATTGACTAATATGGCATTACTTTAATAGAGTATGATTTGTGAGATGCTCATTAACTCTTGAAAACAATCGCGGGAAGTAAATGGTATTGTTTGTATTTTACTAATAAGAGTAGGGGCAGTTCAGAACTAGTCCCCTGTCACATAGCTTACATTAGGATCCATGTCCACTGTCTTAACATCCAAGTTTTCTTACTTTATAGATATATTTTAGTATATGTTGAAACAGTGAAATTCTTAAGCAGGGTATGGTTTAAACATTAAGATGGGACAGGTATTAGATTTATGTATTCTTACATTGCAAGATATTTCATTTCTTCAACCGGAACTTTAGCAGGAGAGTGTAAATCATTGAATGTATCTTTCCATAAGCACTTATTCAGAAAATCGGCGTTATTCAGATCTTTCCCTACCACCTCTTAGGAACCATTACAAATGTTGTCATCTACTGAAGTATAAAATATACTCCTCTTTATTGTTTTCTTTTTTTAGTAGTTGCTGGCAATCTCAGTTGTTGTTAATTAGTATCTTTGTTGCTTCCTCAATGTAGATTTTTTTAAAGTCATAGCAATTCATTTTGATGCAAGTTATTCACATGAATGCTGTCTGCTTACCAGTCTTCAAACTTGGTATTAGATTGGGTTTCACAGAGACAGTAGGAGGAGACATATGAGAGGAAGATAATTTAACTTTCTGTTTTACTTAATGTAATGATGATTTTTGTCCATCAAATACTTTTGCTTTTACTTAAGCATTTTTAAATGTTTTACCAGTAGTATAATATATAATCCTTTCCTTTGGAAAATATATTTTCTGTGACCAACCATTCTGTTAGTAAAATTCTCTTCATGTGGCCAGACTACAAAAATGCCAGTGCTATGGACTGACTCCTAAAGTATAAGCTCTTGGGCCAGGCACAGAAATGTCATCCTGATAAAATGTCACCCTGCCAAACAAGTTAAAAATTTTCAGTTTTGTTCTTCTGCCTGTGCTATTGGCCCTTAGTGTTATCTGACTCTCTCCCTTTACTGCTTCTTTGAACACAAATGCATGTTGAAGGGAAACTGGGAAGTTCAGAATTGTGATGATAAATTTTCTAAACTAACAGAATAGTTCTAGAATTAAAATGGAAATTTAGTGTGTAATTCCTAAATTTGTCTGTGTGTCTTCATCTAAAATGTTAGACTCTCAGGATTTAGAATTAGATGGGATCTTAAAAACCATCAGTCTAGTCTCATCTCATCTAACAGAAGACTCAAAACATTCCTAACTGTTGGTTAATTATCTAGCTCTACCTCCCTTTTAAAAATTTTTTCCAAAATTTTGTTTATTTATTTTTTATGACCGGGTCTCACTGTCACCCCAGCTGGAGTGCAGTGGCAAGATCATAGTTCGCTGCAGCCTCAAACTCCTGGGCTCAAGTGATCCTCTCGCCTGAGCCTCCCGAGTAGCTGGGACTACTGATGCGAGCCACCAAACTGGGCTCAACCTCACCTTTTTTTTTTTTGACACTTAAATCTGCTGTGGAGCCCACTACTTTTCACATGTTTTCTTGTGCGCGTGGCTTCATGAGATGGTCTTCCACGTGACTTTGACTCTGTCAGTTTCCTTTTTTTATTCAGATATTTGAGAACAACAACTGTCTTTCCTTTCTTATGCTAAATATCATGAGATTTTCCTCACACAGCTAGCTGTTTTTGTATTCCATACCATCCTACTTGCCTCTGGATATCAGCGCCGCCTGCTTTAAATAAGTTCAGGATATTCTAGATGTTTTAGTAGCAGAGGTTATTACTTCCTTTGATCTGGACACTCCTGTATAACCTGGGTTTGTGGCTTTTTTTTTTAAATTAATACAGCATGGTATATTTAAAACCCCACATTGTCTTAATATAACCTATTGTGAAGGAAAGTCTTTATCTTAAACAGCTTTTAGAAACTGTTGTGGAAATTTTTAGACAAATGTAGGGAGAATAGTATAATGAACACTCATGTATGTCACCAAAATTTTTATTTTTAATTGACACATTGTAATTGTACATATTTATGGGATACAGTTTTATCTTTTGATACATATATATGCTATTTAATAATGAAATCAGGGTAGTTAGTGAATCTATCACCTTGTGCATTTATCATTTCTTTGTAGTAAGAATAGTCACAAGCCTCTCTTCTAGCTGTTTTGTAATACATAATACTTTACTGTTAACCATAGTCATCCTACTGTATAATAGAACACCAGAACTTACTCCTTCTATCTGCCTAATTGTAATTTTGTATGTACTGACCAACCTCTTCTTATCCTCCCTTCCCCAGCCTCTGGTAACCTACTGTCTACTCTCTGCTTCTGTGGTGGTATCAATTTTTTCTTTTTTAGACTCCACATGTGAGTGAGACCATGCGGAATTTGTCTTTCTTTATCTGGCTTATTTCAGTTAACATGATGTCCTCCAGGTTCATTCATGTGGTTGCACATAACAAGATTTCATTTTTTTTTTTAAGCCTGAATAATATTTATATTTTCTTTATCCATTCATCCATTGTTAGACACTTAGGTTGATTCCATATCTTGGTTATTGTAAATAGTGCTGTGGTAAACTTGGGAGTGCAGGTATCTCTTCGACGTATTGATTTCATTTCCTTTGTGTATATATATTCAATAGTGGGATTGCTGTATCATATGGTAGTTTTATTTTTAATTTTTTGGGGAACCTCTATACTGTTTTTCATAATGGTTGTACTAGTTTATAGTCCCCCCAACAGTGTATAAGTGTTCCCTTTTCTCCACATTGTCACCAACACTTTTCTTTTTCTTTTATTTATAATAACCATTCTAGCTGGAGTGAAGTGGTTTTGATTTGCATTTTCCTGATGATTAGTGATGTTGATCATTTTTTTATATGCCTACTGGCCATTTGTTTGCCTTCTTTTGGAAAATGTCTATTAAGATCTTTTGTTCATTTTTTAATCAGGTTATTTGTTTTTTTGCTGAATTGTTTATATTTCTTATATATTCTGGATATTAACCCCTTGTCAGATAGTTTGCAGATATTTTCTCCCATTTTGTAGATTGTTTCTTAGTTGGATGTAATTTCTGTCACCTAGATTGAATAATTGTAAGAGATGAAGCAGTAATACAGTATTTTTAGTTCTTCTGGTTTGTTTTTTTTTTTTTAAATACTCTTGTAACTACTATCCAAGTCTATGCTGTATCTCAGAATAGATTGTCCAAATTTGTTTGGGTCCTGTGGCAAGATTCCAGACATCAAAGTAGTCATCTGAAACTTTATCCAAATCTCTTTGTTACTGAGTTCAGATAGTGAAAGATAACCTGTATTTTAAAGTTAAAATAGATTACAGACATGACATTCCCCCCTGAATATTTTAGTATATGTCTCTTAAAAAATAAGTGTTGTCTACACAACTGTTCTATTCTCACCTAACAAAATTGACAGTTATTCCCTGGTATCTATCACGCAGATCCATTCAGATCCACTCAGATCACTCACATTTCCCTCAAATGTCTCTTATACTGGTTTATTCAAACCAGGGTCCAATCAAGGATTATGTTATACATTTTTTCATTTTAGCAAAAAATATGGGCTTTACCTTATCAGTGTTAAATTTGATTTTGATGATAGTGCCACATTGGGCTGGCCCAGTAATCAACAAACTTTTTCTTAAATGGCCAGGTAGTAAATATTTTAGGCTATGGTTCATTCTGTCTTTGTCACAACTACTCAGCTTTGCCATGTCATTGCAGAAACACATGAACATGGCTGTGTTCCAGTAAAACTTTTACAAAACAAGCATTGGCCATAGTGTGCTGACCTTCGCCTAACCTATTATGATCTTTTTTTTTTCATCTGTAACTGTTCTCAAATTTTGCATCAATTCATTAAATAATACTATTTGCTTACAATATTCAACTACCTGTGAATCTATCAAACAGTAATAGCTGCCATTTAATGGACACATGCTGTATGCTATGTACTTGACATAGATAATCATATGTAATCCTTAAAAGCATCCTGGGAGGTACAGGTGATAATGTCATCAATTTATAGAAGAGAAAATGAAGATTTAGAGAGAGGTTAGATAATTGACATAGTGTCACATAGCTAAATATAAACATTAGGTCAGAGCCCCCTTTTGTAAAGTTTATGCTATCTATCAAATAAATGTGAGAGAACATTCCTCTTTCCAAAGGCAAAATGTCAATTTTTCTCCATCTTGGTCACAGGTACATGTTGAAAGACTGTCAAGTAATGTGTCAGAATCAGGACACAAAATGTCTATTTCCTAATCTGCTGTTTCAGGAGCTTTATAAAGAATATGAGATTAGTTTGGATGGCATATTTTACTTTTAGAAAAGAGCTTTCTCTAGAAGACCGCATAGGTTTATGTTGTGTTTGCACATTGGTCTGTTAGCAGTCTTCTCCTGCTTCTGCTATTTTTTTCAAGGCATGGATGGTAATTTTTTGGTTAAACCTTTGAGGCCTCTCCCTCTGTATCCTCAATTCCAACTTGAATACATTTAAAGTAGCTAGATTCTACTTTTCTGTAATCTCAGGTTTATTTAGTTTTAATTTTTGGCTTTCAATTAGGTTTTAAGTTATTTTTGCTTTGTTTTTATGATGGTGTTTATTGTGGTCTTTCAGTTTAAATATCTTTTCTCGTGTGGAAAATTTATTAATAAAACGTAGTAGTCTTTGATGCAATTTGTCTTAAAGGCCAGGAGGTGGCGGTGTTTTCCAGGTGATGATTCAAAGTTGCTGTTCGTTGTAGTTGCTGCAGAAATGGTTTCGAACACCTCTAGGTCAGAGGACCTAAAATACGGATGTGTTCTCGTCAGTAAAGTCATTGAGCAAAGAAGAAGCAGCTTCAACTTCTGGGTGCATTTTAATACAAACCTAGAAATGCGACATTTCCTGAAAGTAGGACAACCGCAGTTTTGAACTTTGAAGGAGATATTTGACAAATCAAACTCATACCAGACATTTACTTGAGAAATAAGACAAAACACCTGATCAAACCATGTCTTACTTTTAGGCCTTGGGCAGTGGGCAAATTCTTGACATTTATATTTAAATCAAAGTGGAAATAACTTTATTTTTCTTATGGTAAACCTAATATGTATTTTTGTTTTTTAAAAATCCAGACTCTACAGAAAAATAAAAGAAAAAATCAAAAAGAAAAGTCACTCCGATATGCCAATTTTCTAAGTAGAATAATTGTTAATATTTTGGCAGTTTTAAGTATATAAATGCAAATATAGGTATATAAACCAAAATGAGCTCATTATCAGACATATTTTTTTATACTCTAACAAACATTATAGACCTCTGTCTACATCCATGTAGTTTTGTAATTTATATAATAAAATCTATTAAGTATCTGTTATGTAAGACTAGGCTATACTTTATTTAACCAGTCTCTTTTAGATGGACATATAGGTTGTCTCTGTTCTTAACAAAATTGCAATGTATGGTCTTTATTTATACCTTGCTCAATCCAAGTATTTCTCAAGATGCATTCTTACCAGTTGACTACAATTCCACATACATGCACATTTCAAATTATCTGGATACACACTGCCAGATTATCTGTCTCCTGTAAAAAGTTTTTGTGCCAAGTTATGAGAGAATGCTGGTTTACTCACACCTTCATTGGGACTGTTTGATGTTTGCCAATATAAGTAAGTGGTATCTCATTCTTTTAGAACATATATTTCTGAATGGCAAAGAACTTCTAAATAAATAAATAAATAGTCCAAGAAAAATAATAATGGAAATGTAAATAGTGTATTAAGCATTCAACCTACATATTTTCCAATATAAGAAATTAGAAAAAGAATAGAATAAATCTGTGGAAGGAAGGAAATGATGACATAGGCAAAAACATTTAAGAGAGGGTCAACTGCTGATAGTTTGTTCTTTGAAGAAACTTACCAAAGTATAATAGAAAAGCCTTTCATTAAGATTCATGAGGGGGATGAAAGGCAGGGATAAGTGATACTAGGATGAAAAAGGGATAAGTGTGCTACAGCAGAGATTTTAAAAGATTATTGAGAACACCATGAAGAATTATATGTCCAGTAAATTTTAAAATTTAGAAGAAATGGAAAATTTCCCAGGCAAATTTAATTTAACAAAACCAACTCAAGAAGAAAATAGAAGGCATTAATTGTCTTAAAACTCTTAAAAATTGAATTAGTCTTTTAAAATTCATCAAACAAACAAGAAACAAGTCCAAACAATTTTGGATAAAGTTTTCTAAACTGTCTTCCAGAGAATTAAAAAGAAAAGAAACCATTCTAACTCATATAATGAGTCTAGGACAGTGGTCCCCAACCATTTTGGCACTAGAGACCAGTTTCATGGAAAACAATTTTTCCATGGTCCTGGGGTGGGGGGTGGGGCGTCAACCTCTGCTAATGATAATCTGTATTTGCAGCCACTCCCCACCGCTAGCATCACTGCCTCTGCTCCACCTCAGGTCATCAGGCATTAGATTCTCTTAAGGAGCATGCAACCTAAATGCCTCGAATGCACAGCTTACAGTAGGGTTCACGCTCCAATGAGAATCTAATGCCACAAGTGATCTGACAGGAGGCACAGCTTATATGGTGATGCAGGTGATGGGGAGCAGCTGTAAATACAGATGAAGCTTTGCCTCTCACCTCCTCTTGTGCAGCCCACTTCCTAACAGACCATGGACCAATCAATACCAGTCTGCGGTCAGAGGGTTGGGGACCACAGGTCTAGTATAACCTTAATACTCAAAATCAGATAAGGACGATACAAGAAAACGATATTATAGACTAATTCTACTTATTAACATAGCTGTATCAATCCTAAACGAGTATTAGCAAACTAAATTCATCAATATGTTTTTTAAAAATCGTGACTTAATTGGGTTTAGAGATATACTGCATATGTGTAATAAGTTTAAGAGTAATATATGAGAGTGATACGATACCAATTGAGAGTAGAGAGGTTTTCTCTGGAGGGGAAGGATGAGGATGTGATTTAGGAGAAGTACATAGGGAGACGTCAGTTGTATCGTAAGGTTTATTTTTTAAGCTGAATAGTGGATACATAGATGTTCATTGTAGTATTCTTTTTGCCCTTTTGTATATCTTAAGTATGTTATACTGTAGTGCTATGGCTAGCAGGCTTAACAGCCTTGTGAGTTTAAATGTCACCTTCAAATACTGTATTTTTTGTGGAGTTGCTTAAACACATTCTCTTTGGAGCACTACATACCAATAAACAACAACATCAAAAATTTATGTGTAAACCACCATGAAATATAAAGTGTACTCCCTATTAGGTAGCTTTGGAAGTTAAGTTTCAGCCTTGCTAACAAGTTTTTTCCAAGCCTAGAATTAAAAGAAATACTTTGGAATTGTAGGTAGATGAGAAATTTAATATAGACAGGAGACTGAAATGTTAGATTTTATAGCATTTACTCACCAAATAATAATGGAACATTTTACTGTATGTCAGATATGGTGTTGAGCCACGGGAATGTATAGACCTTTGAGACATAGCCTTGACCTCAAAAAGCATATAATTTATTAGGGGAAATAGATGATCCTGATGTTTAACTATAGATACCATAATAATAAACAATTTGGAATATTTCTTTCCTAGTGGGAATTAGTTTACACTATCTTTCCTGTAGCTGTTGTGGTGGTGTTGTGCTAATTTAAACAAAGTTAATGTGTGTATATTTTCAGGAATAACCTAAGCCTTTTGGACTACTACTGTTTACTCAGGTAGACCTTTTTTTACCCATTGATAAATTATTTAACTGCCTTAAAACTACAAGGAATATGATAGATGCTTTGTAGAAACTGACATTTATCTATTTCACTGGACTGCCATCTAGTTATCTTATCTAAAAGGGATATAATATATTTAGCTTTAAAAAGTGAATCTTGGCTGGGCGTGGTGGCTCACGCCTGTAATCCTAGCACTCTGGGAGGCTGAGGCAGGAGGATCCCTCAAGGTCAGGAGTTCGAGACCAGCCTGAACAAGAGCGAGACCCCATCTCTACTCAAAATAGAAAGAAATTAGCTGGACAACTAAAAATATATATAGAAAAAATTAGCCGGGCATGGTGGCGCATGCCTGGAGTCCCAGCTACTTGGGAGGGTGAGGCAGAAGGATTGCTTAAGCCCAGGAGTTCCAGGTTGCTGTGAGCTAGGCTGAGGCCACGGCACTCTAGCCAGGGCAACAGAGTGAAACTCTGTCTCTAAATAAATAAATAAATAAATAAAAATAAAAAGTGAATCTTTGTTAATATCCAGTACTATTCTCTTGTTCTGCAAGATAGATAAACCGATTGAAAATGGATCTTTTTTCATACTTCTTCAAAAAATATGAGATCTTTCATGTAGGGTGCCTCTTTTTTAAAGTACTAACTTTTTCATATTATAATTTTAATAGGAAACTTTTTATTAAAACAGTTATTTTCTGAGCCTGCTTGCCAGGCTACTTATCTAAAATATGAACACTTATGATGAACTATTGCCATGCCCTCATTTTTAAAATTTAAGTTGCTGGAATGTTGGAAACAGTCATCAATTTTGAATTATATTCAAGTTCACAAAGATTTGCTTTACCCCTTCCTTCTTGACTTATTTTCACCCAATATATTATCCTGTGTTGTCCCCTCAGGCAGTTTAGTAGTTTAGAACTCAAAGTAGTAAATCTGAGTCAATTTGTTTTAGCCTATTTGATGTAAAAAAAAAAAAATTGTTGTGAAACAGTAAATTTGATATAGTTTCTTTGTATGAAGTTTCTCTTTACGTGGTTGCTTTTTGTAGCTTATCCTCAGGTATGTGTAGCAGTTAGGATTAGGTTTGGCAGTATATAAGAAAAATCCAGCATGAGGGCAACTGATTTTTCTCTCACACTCATGAAGTCTGGAATTAAGAAGTATAGGATAAGGAGGTTCACTGCATCTCAAAGACCCTGGCCACTTTTGTCTTACTGTTCTGTCATCCTCATCCTCATTGTCTCGCGGTCCGAAATAGGTTGCTTGAGCTCCAGCTCTCACATCCAAACTCTAGGCAGCAAGAATGAAGAAGAGCAGAAAGGCAAAAGGAGTCCTTGCTGGTTTAGTTGGTCACTGTAAGCAGACTTCCCAAAAGACACATACCATTTCATTTTACATTGATTGACCAGAACATAGTCATGTGGCCACTTGGCTATACCTGTTGCCACGGAGCCTGAAAACTATAATATTAATATTTTATTTCCATCACAATGTACCCAGCTAGACATCTGGATTCTGGTCATTATGAAGGGAAGGGTGGAATGGATATTGGAGTAAGTAACTAGGAACCTAGCAGAAAACCTGGTGGTGTCCAGATGGCTCAGTAACAGGGCTCTAAGGTATGCAAGGGAAATGATGCTAAGAAATCTCTGATCTGCTTGTTAATTTTACCTTATTTCATCAATAACCACTGTCATTTGTTGTGTTGTTTTCCATATATATGTGCTAAGTACTTTTTATACACTATTTAATTCTTACAACATTACACTGTGGCGGACACTATTCCATGTTACAACTGAGAACACTGAGGCACAGTTAGATTATATAACTTGTCCCAGTTCTTACAGCTAGTAAGTGGTGAGTCAGAGGTTGAGCATGCTGCATAAGAGCAATGGTAATAAACTGCCTGCGTGCCTCTGCTTATTAATCTGCCTGCAGTCCCATCGTCACCCCTGCCCCATTTGTTGTACATAAAAAATGATCTGAGGTAGCTCAAACATACACAAGGAACAGAAAAACAAAAGGATACACAGATTGAAGGGAATGTGGGAATGTAAGAGTGAGAAAATATAGGGAAGTTGGGGTATAACTGATACACAGAGTTGAATGCTATATGGTCCTGTAGAGGTGTTGAAAGTTTCCGTCTGGCTTTTGCCTGTGTTTTATCAGAAGCTAAAAGAAAAACAAGACTAAATTTTCTTTATTTGGACTCCTGGCACCTTCATTGTTTTAGTCATGATAATCTTGAATCCTTATAAAGAATACTAGTTTTTCACATTGTAACTGCAAGGAGTCTAAATTGTGGTATATTTTTACTGTTTTCTGATTTTCTTTTTGTGAGGTTAGTTAAGCCAAATTGCCATTGTTTGTTTTTTAAGGTGTGAAAACCCAAAGAGAGAATTTTTAGCTAGATATAGGTCACATGCTTAGTAAAAACCTGGGCTTGTTTATATAAATACTGTTATTGTAGGAATCTTGGAAAATATATACTGGAAGATTTTGATCTTGATAAAAATGGTATTTTGCTAACTGTTTGTTAGACTACCCCCTTCCACGGGTTTGTGAGCTCCTTAAGGACAAAAGACTTTGCCCTCCTCATTTTTCCTCTCTGGTAGCCTCAGTGTGTAGACGGTGTTCAGAAAGTGAATAATAAATGAATGGCTAGTAAATTTAAAAAAAGTCTGTTAATAAAAGTTATAATTAATATTTCTGCTTCTTTAAACTTAAGTCAATTACTCTGCCCAAAATGGAAAAAAGTAGATCATCCTTTTTATAGTGCCAGCAAGTTGTATGAGTTAGATTATATACCACTAATGGCTGGACACTGGGACCACAAAGTCCAGCCCTTGAACATAGTATGTTCGGGGAATCCTCATAACTGCGGTACACCTGAAGCGTAGTGGTCGTAAAGGAGAGTAGCAGGAGACAAGTATAGCAAGTTCCTGGCATGTAAAAGTTACTTATTAATATAAGGAATGAAAAAGTTAGTTCCAGATTTTGAAGGATATTTTATGGCATGTTATCTTTTTAAAAATAACATTTTTAGGGGAGAAGAAAGGGACATGATTTGATTCTAGTAACATTTGAAAAATAAATAATATAGATTCATTTCTTACATTTTAATTTCAAGATTGTGGGAAATAAATTAACAGTACATTTAAATTTAATGACTTTATTTTGTTTTATTTCTCAGGATGTGATCTTCGTGGTGGGAAGCTAAGTTATTAAACTACCCCAATGGATGCAGACAGCGATGTTGCATTGGACATTCTAATCACAAATGTAGTCTGTGTTTTTAGAACAAGATGCCATTTGAACTTAAGGAAGATAGCTTTGGAGGGAGCAAATGTAATTTATAAGCGTGATGTTGGAGTAAGTATCTTTACTTTGGTATGTGTACTATATAGTCTAATTTTAGAGTGCCGTAAGTGACGCTAAAATGTATCCATTCTGCAGATAGTTTATGAGCAACTTTACCATGTGCTAGTTGTCCTGGATGCAGCAGTGAGCCCTGTAGAAGCGACCCCTCCTCACGTGGACATGACAGCTTTTGGATATATAGTACTTGTATTTGAGTCTTAGGAAAAAACTCATTGATTAGAGACATTTTATTGTTCTCTCAGTTTCTTTCAACTAAAGAAAGGGACTTTTATAATTTCATGTGTATTTATTTAAATATATTCAATTATAATTATATTTGAATGATACCCTAACATATATCATAATTTTTGTATTACAATATTAATTGTCATACCCCTCATTAGTTAACCAAGATAAATGATTTTCTTTCATAATAAACTGCTGAAAATAATATGTTTCAGGTCTTAATCTAGACATCTTACATTTTAGTTTTTGTTAAACCTGTAATATTTTAAAGCCTTAATATTAATACGTATAATAATAATAAAACCTTAATGTTTTGAGATTGTTGTAAATGACACTGGGTATTTATTTGGCTTTTATAAACCAAAGATTGATGAAATAGATATATTTTATACATTATGAAAATTAAGGATGTGTCTGAAGGCTCTATTTAGCTCTAAAAATTAGATGCCAGTATATCTATGTAAATTGTCATTAGTTCTTATACTAGAAATGAAGTAAAAATGAATTAGATTCAATTAGAGTTTTCAGTGACCTATAATTAAAGATTTCCAAGTTCATCAGTAACACCATCTTTCCTTTAAAAAAAGGAATAAATATTTTTGCTAAAAAGTTTAGAGAGGGAATATGCCTAACACTGCCTTGGTACTTTAGTATAACATACGGAAAGGAAGTAGTTTTTTTGGGTTTTTTTTTTTTTAGAAAGATTAATTGAAAAATCCAAGTTGATACACAAACTGGTGGTGAGAGAGTCTAGTGGTTCTCAGTCACTTGTGTGTGCAATTTTATGATGTATTTTAGTTTGGATTTTATTTTCACCTTTGGTAAATTTTGAGTCTCCCTAGATGTAATAGTTTTCTAGTTTGATAGTATGACATGTGAGACATATGACAGAGAAAAGGAAGAACTCAAAATGTGACAAAAGTTTTAAGAAGAAATGCCCAATTGATATATATGTTATATTATTCAGTAAATATCTCTTTCTTACATATAATGGGCATATAATAAGTATTTCTACAAATGAAAAACTGCAATGAAAATTTAAATTTATATATTATTTTAGAGTTTAGTCCTTGATCTGTTTATACTTACTTGGTAGGTTATTTCATTCCAGCCCATAGCTTTAAATAAATGCCTTTCACATCTAAGGAATCTCAAATTGTATCTCCAGCTTCAACATTTGTCCTTCCCTTGAGATTTCCATGTTGAATTTGAGTATGTAATAAGCATTTCAACCGTAAGATACCATATAAAGTAGTGTTGGGTGCCATGAAGCAGAACAAACCAGAGTTAGGAATTGGAGAGCAATAGGGATGGGTGTTTCAGTGGAATGGTCAAGGAAGGCCTCTTTATGGAGGTGACATCTGATGAGAGAACTGAATGGAATGAGAATACTGAGGAGGGATTATTCCCAATGAAAGTAGCAGCTACTGCGAAGCTCCTGAGCCATGAACAAGTTTGGCATGTGTGAGGATCCAAGCAAATTCCAGTTAAGTGACTGGAGTGGAATGAGAGTTGAAATGTTTATGTACTTGTGGTACATTGATTTCAAGTATATGGTAAGAGATTTATGTAGATACTGTATTTTTAATTAATTAAATGTCCTTTTGGGTTTATATGTTCCTTGTGTTCAGTGTTGTACTTGATTTCAGAATGAGTGACTTGGAGAACAGTTATTTCAGTCTCGGATAAGCTTGTAGTATTTGGACGTTAACATGGCTACATAGAACAGAACCATATGTAAAAATTAATGCTCATTAGGTAATCAGATTTTTTCTGTTTTCAGAAAGTATTAATGAAGCTTAGAAAACCTAGAATTACAGCTACAATTTGGTCCTCAGGAAAAATTATTTGCACTGGAGCAACAAGGTAAATATCTCTTGGGTTTTTAATTTTTATTTTTTACTTATTCCCTCATGGAAAGGACATTTTCCTAGACTTACACGAAAAATTATATGTAAAGTTTATTATGTTCCTCAGTATAAAATTTATTTCCTGTGTAACTGATCATCTTTTTCTTTCCTTAAAACCATAGTGAAGAAGAAGCTAAATTTGGTGCCAGACGTTTAGCCCGCAGTCTGCAGAAACTAGGTTTTCAGGTAAATTCCAAAAATTATCCAAACCACAAACATTCAAGGATTTCTTTTTGTGAAATTAAAAAATTTTAATGTAATAGACTACAGAAATCACCACAGAAACTCTTCTTAATGGTTGAATTTTTTCTAGGTTTTTTGTTTGTTTGTTTGTTTTTATATGCTGGCCTTCAGTATGAAAATGAGTAGCAAAACTTGCCTGTGGATATTTGTAAAAGATCCTAGCTTTGTCCCAAATTCCTTTCCCATAGAGAGATTTGTTTCCTTACAGATTAATTTCTTTTTCAACTCTTAGTTTTTTCACTTCTCACCAATTGAAAAAAAAAAAAGTTTTCGTTCATCTCACAAATGCCAGATCAGGATGATGAGTAGAGAGCTGCGGAGTCCTGTTGACACGGATACACGGGTTGGCAGGCTCTTGCACTTGTAAAGTGACTGTCGGGCATGTCAGCTTTATCACATATAATTCTGTAGAAGTATACCTTCGAATAAAGTGATTACATGTTACAGAGTTGCTGGGTCACTTGCAAACGATGAGTAAATGGAAGATAAAGATGAGATGTGGTCCCTGAAGAGGAGGGTGAGACTATTTGGGATTTAGATCAGGTTGTGGAAACAGGAATGGGAGGTTGAGTTTCTCTCTGATGAGTCAGTGTCTGAAGTAGAAGTTGATAGAACAGACTGAACTGCTCTTGGGGCATGGGGTTTGGTGCTTGAGGAGAGTGGCAGAGTACAGAGAGCCTTGACGTGTACCTGGATTCGAGGGTAGTGCTACTTTGCAGTTTCCTTGCTTTCTGCAGCTGCATTGTGCAAGTACTGAGTTGGAGGATAGCTCATCTACAATTGTGATTTTAGGAGGAATGTTTGAAAAGATAATGAAATGAAATGATTCAAGATGGTGGGAGTGGCTGAAGTAATTAAGAGAACATTGTTTTCGGCCTTGGTGCTTCTTTTCTCAGCATAACTCATTAGAAGTGTGAGAAATCCCAATTAGTTAAAAACATAATTTTATCACTCTATCCCCCAAGAGAAAATAAACATCTAACTAAACTCACAGAAATGTCATTTTACCGTAATGTATATGAGAAAAACATCTGACCTTTGGAGCCTAATGTACACTCTATTTACTGAATTTTTAAGGTGACATCTTTTCCATTTTGATTCTTTAGAAGGAGAGCGCTGCTTTAATTTTTTTTCTCACTATTCTCTCTCTTTTCCCAATAGTTTTAAATATCTCACTTAAAGTATCAAAAAGTTAAACTAAACATAAGATTCAAAAGACCCTGAATGTACTGTTTTAATCATGCAAATATCTCAGGTTTTAATTTTTTAATGAAGTTTTTGAGCTTTTTTCTTTAATTCAATTATAACTTTTAATACTAAGCAACTTCTAAAGATATTACAACTATTATGTACCCATAATAATTAAAAAATAATTTTAAAAAACAGCTTAATACTAAATCCATGCTTAAGATGTTTCTATTTTATCTTGTTTCCACTAAATTATTAAGGATTGCTATGATGAGCAGATTTTTTTGTTTCAAAATAAATTCATTGCGTTTTACTTCTTTCCTAAAGGTAATATTTACAGATTTTAAGGTTGTTAACGTTTTGGCGGTGTGTAACATGCCATTTGAAATCCGTTTGCCAGAATTCACAAAGAACAATAGACCTCATGCCAGGTAGGTCTTTGAAGAATCAAGATAACTTAGCAAATTTAAAATTACTAGTCAGGCTATAATTATTTGTATTAATTGTGGCTTTTTTTGTATAGTTATGAACCTGAACTTCATCCTGCTGTGTGCTATCGGATAAAGTCTCTAAGAGCTACATTACAGATTTTTTCAACAGGAAGTATCACAGTAACAGGTATTCTATAATATCGAAACAAAACTTGCCAGTTACATATTGAACGATATAAGAAATGCCCATACCAAGATAGAAATAATGTCTAATTTGTCCCTTTTAGTCACTTCTGCCCTTTAAGGGGAACCAGTTTGCTGACTTTCACCACTGTAGATTACTTTTACTTGTTTTTGTACTATTTGTAAATCTTATATATACTATTTTGTGTCTGTCTTTTACTTATCATTATCTTAGTGAGATTCATTCATATTGTTCCGTGTAGGTATATGTAGATCATTCATTTTCATTGCTGTATAGTATGCAGTGTGTGAATATACTGTCCAAAGGCATTCGAGTAGTTTCCAGTTTGGAGCTGTTAAGAAAATTCCGTATATCCATTGTATGATTTTTTAAAATTTATGATATCTTGCATTTAAAATACCCACAAGAAACTTATTTTATGAACGTCACAGAGGTTTTACATTAGCAAAATATTCAAATATAATTGGTACCTGTTTGTTATATGTGTATTTTGTTGTATCTTTTGAATCTTTAAGTATTTGGAAGGGGTGATTTCAGAAGACTGGGCATACGTGTCAAAGGGTAGCATTAGCATGTAGTATGATTTTTAAAGGTACTGTGATTACAAACTGTACAGAGGCACTGTTTGGGAGTCAAGCGCAACCTTAGACAAAACTGAGTTAAGGGAAGTTTCTTTAGTGTCTTTGAGTTTTGCTTTTTATTTGTTCAGTCCTTAGAGGAGAATAATACTTTTTGAGAACCTTTAGATTTTCAACAAATAAGCTTTAGTTTTGACTCATCCCATGGGTTTTTCCATCTTCCTTGGAGACTTTCAAAGCCTATTGCCAGGATCCCACCTAAATCTTAAAAATGAGGAGGTGGGGAGCAAGTCTGTTTGTTCCCTTCTTTCAACCATCTGTTTCCACACTTTGGAGCTTGGACATCTGAGAGGCCTCAGAGTCTGTTGAATAGTCCCTAATAAGTATAGAATAAAATGGTACATATGTAAAAATCTGTATTTATTGAGTTAATGGATAATTAAACAACACAATAAGAAACTGAAGAAGATAATTGACCTGGTTAAGTAGAACACATTATTTACATCTGGAATGTCCTAGAAAATGTTAACAATTCAATGAGCACATACTGAGTGGTTCCGTAGTGAGTAAGCACTGTCCTTTGTGGAGAGGAGTAAGGTGAGTCAGGAAGGAGCCAACCCAAGTTAGGATGCGGGCAGGACCTTCAAAGCATTCACAGTGGGTAGATATGTAAGTTTTCAGGATCTTTCGAAAGAGGTGTGTATTAATGAAACCGTTTTTATTCAAAATAAATTTTTTGAACATATTTTTCATTGCCCTTTTTTATGTTTCTTCTTAGCTATTTAAATGAAAGATGACGCTTTTAAAAAGTTGTTTTGTAGTTAAATGGATTAACTCAAATGTAGGGTCACCTCACTGCCTTGTACCTTTTTCCCCCCACCCCCTATTGACTTGGGTAAGCTCTGAGGGTGAAATGACCAGATTTGAAATAAATGTGTGGATACTAAGAGTTAGTAGTAAATAGTAGTGGGGAAGTAGTAATAGTAAATCTGTGGGGATTTTTAGACCATGTAGTTTAAAACAGCCCTCTGGTTTCCCAGTGTTTGGGTAGCAGCTTTGTTTCACTCTTCTGGGTTCCTCCAGACCCCTGCAAGCCTCAGTTGTAGCCTAACCAAAAGCCAGACGACAGTGATGAAAAGGACAGTGATTGTCCAGTCCCATTTCTTACTCCTTCCTTTCATAC
>RJWJ010005151.1:0-14211 GCA_004363605.1 Indri indri | reverse complement strand
GAAAGAAATTTTATAATTCATCACTTAATTGGTTAGAATCTCTAACTGAGCACCTTTTAAAACCTGCTGCACATTGGACTCAAAACAAAAGGAAAACTGGACCAACGGTAATTGAGGAAATAGACTCTTTTATTCATTCACGGCTACAGTGTAAGCTCCAGTCCCTTTGGATTTTATTCCAAACCTTGCTGTAATATAAAAAGGAAGTTTACAAGACATGACATTGCTGCTTTTACAAAAGGACATTCTATTTATTTTCGCAGTAATTCTCATGTCCCCATAAGCAGAGCTGTCACAGTGTGCACTACCTTAGATTGTTTTGTTGTTGTCATTGTTGTTTTTTTCCAGTTTGAGCTAATGTGTTTTATTTGTGAATAGTCTTTTACATTTTTGTATGCTGAATATGGGCACCAAAGAACCTGTAAAAGTTATCTTTTTCAATTGAATGTGCACAAATAAAAGTTTGGAAAAATCTCTCTTCATATCCATTCTATAACTTTTATTCCCCATTTTCTATTTTAACGAAAATTGTATTTGTAATTCTTTTTTTTTAATCTATGCAAGCTTAGACTTTGGCTAAAGTGTGTTGGCTTCTTTTTGAAGTGTATTTTGTGTGTGTGTGTGTGTGTATATATATATATACACACACATATACCACATGTGTATAGTATCTTTTAATGCTCTGTTACCAAATATCAAATAGGAACTTTTTTCATGCAGATTAGAAATAAAAACGTGTATATAAATTCTAGGGAAACAGAGTAGAACTTTATAGATAAAGAATAATGTTTTATGTTTCTAATTTAATATGATAGAAAATGTTAAGTCACTTTTAAAAGGTGAAGAAATTGTAGTTTTAAAAAGAGAATCCTCTTACCCACTAGATGGACGTGAGAAGGAAGCTGTGATGGCTTATGCCTCATTTGGACCTTTGTTATTCTGCACAGACTCAACAACTATAGTTGTAGGCAAGTGGTTGAGGTTCTTGACTCATTCATCTTAGGGTTGGTGCTCAAGGCTGTACTAAGAGTCTTGTCAGAAGCTGATAACATTGTGCTGTTTTAACAGTAAGTGCCCACAAGTTGCCTCTGTGCCATAGTATAATTATAATACAGTTCCACTTGAACTTGAAAGCCATTTTGTGAGATATGTCTTTCCCCTTGCTGTGTCTTATTTAATGGAGCTAAAGAGTGAGTATTCAGTATATGGGATTGCTACTCTTACAGTTATAATAAATGTGTATTTATGAAACAGTATCTGTGGCTCACCCTTCAGCCTGGGAGTGGTAACACAAGATTAAGCTGCAGTCATGCTCTACCACTTAGGCTTAGGAGTTTAGTGTAACCAACAGTGATTTTATCTAGAAATAAAGCTGAGTGGAGAGTCAAATTAGCTTCTCAGGAGAAACTTAAGAGAGACAATATTCCAACATCATTTTCCACGAAAACATGAATTTCCAAAAGGTTTTGAAACCTTTATGAAAAATTGCAACATCTTAACCTCCATATAGAGTACATTTTTCCTTACCATATTATAAAATCTTGAAAACCCAGCTTAAGCACTGCACTGAACTGTGTATATTATTTTGTGTTTATCTTCTTTCTTCTCAATGCCTTCCCTTACCCTGCCTCTCACTCCCTCCAAAGTAGGGGGCAGAGGCTAACTTTTATATTTTCTTTCTTATGAAAGATTTCATTGTGATTTTTAGACTTTAATTTTTCTTTTTTTTTTTAGTTTGTGTTTATTTGATTCATTTTAAGATCTAGTAGGATAGCTAAACTCATAAATACAGAGAATAAAAATTAGATGAAAGAATTATAGGCAGACTTTTGTAAAAATTTGAGATTTTTCTCTTAGTTTTAATTAATAGTAATAAGTGACCTCTTGTTTTGCAGTTTTCACAGAGAAAGATAGAATAGGGGGGAAAACATGATTATATAGCCAAGGTGCAGATCCAGAGGATATAACATTTTCAGTATTTGGATGACTTGAAAACTGAGCAGATCAATAGCTCATTGAAGTGTTTTGTCTGAAAAGGTTAGGGGAAAGACAGTCTGACCAGGTCTGTTTTCGGGGGCTGCCGAGTGAGCCCCACCTGGCAGTGTCCATGGGTAATCCACTAAACTTAACAAAGCTGGGAAGAAATGAGTGTGTCTGATGTCTTCTGCTGGCTGTCCACAAGTACTGTAAATTTTTTTTTATAAATAAAAACTGTGAATATATGCATACAAATTTTAAGTATCCCCCCTTTTTATTTTCGAAAACCAAAAAGCTTGAATTGGTATGGGGCAATGAGAATTGGGTAAAAATCAGTTTGAAGGCAAAATTGTTTAGTTACAGACTCAGGATAATAAAAGAAAAATAGAAGAGCATGATTTAAAATACTGAAATTGAGGTCACTGGTAATAAACCCGCTAGGTTGATAAACAATTTCCTGCCCATTTACAGTGAATGGCTAAACCAAGAAATAGCTGTTTGAACTTCAAAGGAAACATGGAACAGTTTTGTTAAATATCTTACAATCTGTGATGTTCGGCAAAGAAAAACAATTCATATTGATAACCTGTCTTGATTTAAAAAAAAAAAATTTTGGCCTGTAATTCATGATAAATTTCTTTCTTTTTCCACGCCGTAACAAGGTTTTAGGGAGACACATCTCACACAAAAGCCTGAAAACCCAGTCATCACACTTAGGAACTGCAAAAGGATCATGATAGGCCGGGCGTGGTGGCTCACGCCTGGAATCCTAGCACTCTGGGAGGCCGAGGCGGGTGGATCGCTCAAGGTCAGGAGTTCGAGACCAGCCTGAGCAAGAGCGAGACGCCGTCTCTACTAAAAATAGAAAGAAATTATCTGGACAACTAAAAATATATAGAGAAAAAATTAGCCAGGCATGGTGGCACATGCTTGTAGTCCCAGCTACTCGGGAGGCTGAGGCAGGAGGATCACTTGAGCCCAGGAGTTTGAGGTTGCTGTGAGCTAGGCTGACGCCACAGCACTCTAGCCCGGGCAACAGAGTGAGACTCTGTCTCAAAAAAAAAAACGATCATGATAAATTTCTTAAACTGATCCTCTGCAGAACACATTTTCCTTTCTCTTTCCAAAACAAAACAACAATGCATGCTCTAAGTTGCATATGAAATGTACCATGATAGAATTAAGATCTGAAATCTCCTTTTCCTTTAGCTTCCCCCGCCAATTTTAACTTAGATAGTACATTTCAGAACCAGGACTTTTAGTCATTCTCCTGAGTCTCTTATATTACGTTGATTTATATAGTCTTTTCACTTTGTTATAAGGGAATGTCATGGATCATGTACCCTTATTTCAAACTGGGACAGTTTGTTAGAGAACAGTAGGAAAATTCCAAGCTAAATAAAATGGAGTTTTGGCTCTTAGGATTCTCTTCTTCAGGTTAATCATTTTTTAAAATTCTTTTTCAAGTTATGCTTTAAGTTTTTTGTGTGTCTTTCATTGCTTGTAATATTAGTAATTTAATGGGTTACTACTTAAGTGCTTTAAGATTCTTTATTGTGGATTTTCTATCATCATATCCAAATTGTATTGGTAAAATGTCTTACCAAGTCTTAAAAATCAACTGAAGAAATATGGAAGAGAACAATTCATCTTTATGTGGGTGAAAATCCATGTTGCTGGTACAGGTGCCCATCAATATGTTTCATCACAGAGAAGAACATAGGAAATTGTCTTTATGTGTGAATGTCATTTATTACGTCTGCAGTCATCTGAAAGTCGCATCAATTATAGCCTGTGTGCCATAACCTGAGGTAGTGATATTCCTGAGGAGTGTGAAAAATTGCAGGAAATTATGGATTACTATAAGTTGTCATGAAAACCTTACAAGGAGAGGATTTTTATAGGCTCGACTTAATAACTTAAACCTAATTGCCTAGAGATTTAGATAAATAACCTAATGGCCTGACTGACTCCTTTTCTAATGTTTTACTAACAACTATCTCTAAATAAATATGGTCCCAGGATTTTTAAATTGTCTTTGATATTCATTTAAAATATGGAAAAATGGTTATTTTTCTCAACTATTGCAAAGTCGTTTTTTTAAAATCTTTTACAATATTAACATGTAACTCATAAAAGGATATTTTGCATTAAATTCTAGATCATACGTCGTAAAATAAGCTTGTATAATCTTTGTGCTTGTTGAACTGTAACTAGGAATGATCACTAAAATCCTAGCCAGTATCTATCTGCTTCTAATCTAGATAGAAAATCTGTGCAATTAAATTGTCCACACTGTGTGTCCTGGTTCTTTTTTACACAAGACACAGTCCAAGTAGTGTCTTAGTAGGCAAAAACTGTAAGCCTGTGTCCAGACAACTTGTGTCTGAATGATAAAGCAGCAACTGGGCTCCATACATACTTAGCTTAAGGCAAAGGTCGATCTCTCCACTAGGACTTAAGTCTTTTCAAAGGCTGCTCTGTCAAAAAAGGTAGAAAGTATTGAACCATGCAGTATGTTTTTTTTTTTAACCCGATAACCTGCTCAGAATCAAAAAGAGATCACTTAGAGATACAAGGTCTTATATAGCTCATCTACCTTTTGAGATTCCTTTTGGAGAAGAAAGGGGTAAAGAGTTTTTGTTTATATAATTTCAGGGTGTCCTTTTAAAACTAGCTCCATGACACTGAAGAGAGAACACACAGGAGTAGCAACTATGCATTGGTCCAAAGACACCCTACTAAGTGTCATGACACTGTATGCGTGCTCATAAGGCGTTGAGGCTGTTAGGTCTCCGGAGAGAGCTGCCTGGGTTGTTCCCCAGCACACAGCTTGTTGCACTCCAAGAGCTGCTCTTGCGCTTTTCCTTTCTGAAGCTGTGTGGGCACTAATTCTTCTTGGTGATGACTCATAAAACAAATGTTTTTCTTCACATAGTTCCTGAAAGGGGAAAAAGCACTAATGAGAATGTCATTCTTAGTTTACAGTTCTTGGAAAAAATGTGCAGGCTATTAGTTTTAAAATCACCCTGGGGTTTTAATGTTTTAGCTGTGGAACAAAGACTTTTATCGTGAAGCCTGATGTCTGATGAAACTCAGTATACCACAGAACTTCGGGCAGTCTCATGCAAAGGGTGAGGTGGGGTGTCCTCTCAGAGCACAATCACAGCAGTCCTCTGCGGGGAAGTTTTCCAGGGACAGTGTTACATACAGAGAGCTAGTGGAGATTTTATCCCAGATCCTATTTTATTTTTTTCCATTTTTCAACTCTGCCAGAATGCCTCTGTTTACATCTACATGTTCTGCCTTTTGCACTAGCCCCTCGCTCCTGCATTAACAAATTCTCTTCAGGGTTATTCCCATCAGCATCAAAATATGCTATAGTATTTTACCTTTATTTTAAAAAGAGAGGGCCACCTTTGAACCTCCCTCCCTTTTCAGATATCTTTTTTTCTGTAATTTAACCAATAAATTGCATGTGTAAATGGTGTAAATGGATAAAGACTCTGCTTTCAAGGAGGGTAGTTACATTTTAGTGGAGGAAACAGGCACATAAGCACAGAATTTGAAGTGGTAAAAGTGCTAATGAGAAAGTAAACAGGAAAGTGGGGGAAATGATTTAATTGGGTGGAGCGGGACTATCATACAGGTGGCCAAAGAGGTGACATTTGATCAGAACCGGGAATAAAGTTAGGGACGGAGCCATCTGAAGAATTTCAGAGAACCAAGAAGTGGGGTAGGGAAATGGATTGGTACCTGGAGGGAATTAGAGGTTTGGGGAGATATTTCTTTTTAGGATGGAAAATACTGCAGGTGTGTGTGTGTGTGTGTGTGTGTGTGTGTGTGTGTGTGTGTGTGTGTGTGTGTGTGTGTGTGTGTGTGTGTTACATTACTCCCATAGAAGGGGGAAATTGATGGCACACAAATGGTAACTTTGGCCTTTGCAACAAGGCAGAGTATGTGGGCGTAGATGTACATAGGTTAGTAAATCTTATGGCAGGAGGATGAGATGGTCTCTTAATTTCTGTTTGCTCCGTGAACTATAAAAAGCAAAATTATTGACAGAATGAGGAAGTGGAGGAAGGGCGTGCTGGAGGCTTGAGGAGAGTATAGGTGGGAAGTAATCATCCTGGGAAGTTAGGAACGTCAACTCACCAGGGACCTGGTCAATTACAGGGCAGTCCTACAGACCTACTTGAGATTTACGTTGTAAATTTAAAACAAGACTGCTCAGCATGGTTGCATGTTTTCTTCAACTGCATTTAGCTCCACAGATGCAGGGATAAAATAAGCTAAGAGTTGGTTTGATCAGAGTTAAGGTTTGCCTGAATGTTGAGGGGATGGGGTGTGAGAGGGAAGGGGCCGGGAAAAGAATGGACTTGGTGGTGGTCCCCATATGGAATCTAGGCAGGTTAAGAAAAGAAGTGAGAATGTGGGTGACCCATACTCAGTGGCTTCCGGGGCCTGGTGGGGCTGAAGATTTGTTGACGTGCAGGTACTCAAGAATGTGGGTTGGAGAGAAGAGTGGTCAGGGGTGGGATGCTTTCGAACGGAGCAGTGATTGGTGGCAGCAGTCTAGGGTGTGACCGTCCCATCTGTCTGCGCCCCTTCACAGCACAGCTTCCTTAAGGAGTGGACTGTGGCTGATGTCTTCACTTCCATTCTCTCCTCAGACCTCATCAGTCTGTCCTCTCCACTAAGACCGAGTTGGCCACGCCTATGGTCACCTCCGACCTTCCTGCAGCACCTCTCCTGGCTTCTCCCCAGCCTCACTGCTGGCTCCTTTTCAGTCCTTGTTGACACTCCCTCTCCTCTGCTTGATCTCTAAACTTTGGCATATCCAGGCCCTGGACCTCACCCTGGCCTCTCTGCTCTCTGACCGGACGATCCCATCTGGCTCCATGACTTAACCACTTACAAGCTGCTGGCCACCTGCTGGGGTTTGACTCTAACCTCGAGAGAGAGTCTCCAAAATTTCAGACTTCCATATCCAACTGCCTACTAATAATGTGTCCATTTGATGTCTAAAGGACACGTCAAAATTAATATCTCCAGAACAGAGCTCTGTTATCTCTCAAGCCCTGAAACCCAGTCCTCTTTCAGGTGTCTACATCTCACCATCCATTCAGTTTCTCAAGCTAAAACTTTTGGTGTCATCCTGACTACTTCATTGCCTTACTTCTGTATCCAGTTCATTCTTGTATTCATCCATTCAACAGTGAGCTTCAGTTATATGCCAAGGAACTGTTGGGAAAACAACAAAATTCCCTGCCTTCAAGGAATTCAAATGTACTAGGAAGGCTGGGTGCAGTGGCTCATGCCGGTAATCCTAGCACTCTGGGAGGCCAAGGTGGGAGGATGCTTGAGCTCAGGAGTTAGAGACCAGCCTGAGCAAGAGCGAGACCCCATCTCTACTAAAAATAGAAAAAATTAGCCGGGCATGGTGGCGCGTGCCTGTAGTCCCAGCTACTCGGGAGGCCGAGGCAGGAGGATTGCTTGAGCCCAGGAATTTGAGGTTGCTGTGAGCTAGGCTGATGCTACAGCACTTGCCCAGGCAACAGAATGAGACTTTGTCTCAAAAAAAAAAAAAAAAAAAAAAAATGTAGTGGGAAGAGACAGTAAACCAAGTAAAATACAGTGTTTCAGCTTTGGTTAAAATGAAATAAAAATTAGCTGGGCATGGTAACAGGCACCTGCAATCCCAGCTACTCTGGAGGCTGAGGTGGGAGGATCGCTTGAGCCCAGGAGTTGAGGCTACCGTGAGCTAAAATCGTGCCACTGCACTCCAGCCTGGGCAACAGAGCGAGACTCTGTCTCTAAAAATAATAATAAATTTTTTAAAAAATAGGGTAACATGAAGAGTCTGAAGGAGATGAAGGTGCGAGACAGGTTGCTATATAGGGGAAGAGAACGTCAGACAGAGAAAACAAGTGCCAAGACAGAGTCTTGAGCGTGCCTGGTGTGTCTGGGATGCTGCTTTGGGCCTGTGCAGCTGTGAGAGTAGAGTGGGGAGAGAAGTAGGATGTGCGGGGCTGCAAGGACGTCAGCGCGCTGGATGGAGAGCCACTGCAGGTGTGAGCAAAGGGATGCCCTGATCTCATTGAAAGGGATCGCTCTGCCTACTGTGTAGAAACTAGACGGGAGGGGTGCAAGGGTGGAGCAGGGACCAGGTAGGCGGCTGCTGCAGTAATACAGGAGGGAGATCATGGTGACTCAGATCAGGGTAGCAGTGAAGGTGGCCGGGCTCTGGATGTATTTGGAAGTAAGAGCCCACACACCTCCCTGACAGATTGAAAGTGGGCGTGAGAGAAAGAGGGTCGGGGAAGACTCTAGGGTTTACGGCCAGAGCAAATGGAAGGATAATGTTGACATCCACTGAGGTGGATAAGACTGCGAGTAGAGTAGGTTCGGGGACATCACGGGTTCAATTTAGGACGTGCTAAGCTTGAGATATCAGACATTTGAGAAGAGATGTAGAGAAAGCAGTTGAATAGACAAGCCTCCAACTCAGGAGATACATCTAAGCTTGAGATGTGAACTTCAGAGTCACTGGCATATCGATGACATAAAAGCCGGTGAGCATGACAGAGAAGTGGTCGGAGGCCGGGGCCCTGGGGCGTGCCATCTTTGAGGTAGGAGACAGCCAGGAGGTGGGTCCCTACAGGCAGGGAAGTGCTAGTATTTGGGGAAGGAGCGCAGATGGTGAGGATAGTCTAGGGTAGTCTAAGGTGAGGAATGAGAACTGACCACAGGGCTTGGCAACATGAGGTAACTGGGACATTGGTGCAATCTCAGCAGAGTGGTGGCCCTGAAAGTCTCACTGGAGCAGGTTCGTGAGACAGTGGGAAGAGCAGAAGTGGCACCGATGACAGTGAATACAGACAACTCGTTGGAAGAACTTTGCTATAAACAGTAACAGAAAAATAGGGCAAGAGTGGAAAGAAAAATGGCACCAAAAGACCTCTTAAAAAACAAAAAACAACAGCTGGGGGAAGAGTCTCAGCAGGTTTCTATGCTGATAAGAGGTAGAAGTAAAACTATGGATGATGCAGGGGTGAGCAGGGAGAGCTGCTGGAGAAGGTGCTGGAGACGGGAGCGAGGAGAGAGGGCGGGAAGGGGTTGGCCTCGCATAGGAGTGGCGGAGTTCATGCCTGGTCCCGGAGGGAGGTGGCGTATTTGGATGCCATTACGATGTGCGCCTTGATGTGGAAGGTGGTGAAAGTTCCCTCATGATTGCGTCCATTTTTCCTGAAGCCAGAAGCAAGGCCAGTGGTGGGGAGTGAGGAGGTGCAGAGGTTTCCAGAGAAAGAAGGTGCTATTGACCAGTTGTCCAGGAGAGAGGCAGAGGTAATGGGCTAGGACACGTGTGACTGCCAGGCAGCATCGAGGGCCACTTGATGACAGAACGAGACGTAGCACTATGCTCACATGCTTTCTCAGCCTCCTGCAGCTGAGTGGCTGCAGATGCTCACTTGGGCATGCCTCGAAGTGTACATCAGATCACGTCACTGCCCCGTTAAAATCCCGCAGTCACTCCCACTGCATTTAGAATGAAACCCAACTCTTCACTCAGCCTGCAAAGCCCTGCACGCTAGTCTTTACCTACTTGCTAACTCAGTCTCAATGATCACAGCTTCCTGGACTTTGTTCCATTCCTGGAACAGGTCAAGTGTGTTTCTGATGTAGCCTTTATACTAACTGTTCTCTCTGCCTGAATTCTTTTTCCTCCTATCTTCTCAGGGTTGGCACTTTATTATCACCCAGATTGTATCTGAAATATTACAGTCCAGAATAACCTTCTCAGATCATCCAGTCGAAAGTGCCACCCCCCCACCACCAATCACTTACTATCTAATCAGCACGTTTGAACTCTCCTGGTGGTTGTACTCAATGATAATGTTTAGAACTTAGATCAGTGCCTGGCACATAATTAGATGCTCAATAAATACTTACTGAATAAATGAATATAGGCGAATGAATGAAGAAATGGCCACATCAAATTAACTACTAAAACTGAAAAGTAATTTAAGCCTCAGAACTAAAATATTTACAAAACATTAACTTGTTTATTATTCTCTCCATTTGTGCCCACTTAAACTGGGGGAAGGAGTAAAGAAAATTACAGCTGAAACAGCAACCATGGTGAACATCCCATTTGGAGTTTGTAGCGGGCCAGAAGTTCAAAATAAAATCTTTTCAAATCACATTACTACACAAATCTTTTCTGACCTCTTAGCTGAGTCACTGTTTGTTTTATAAGAAAGTTAACATCCTTGGAGGAGTATTTGTTTTCTCAGCTTTGTAGAAATAGGGGGTAAAAGATCCCAACTCCAAATATGACAGAGGAAAATGTTAAGCAATGTGTAGTATCCAGTTTGAAGTTAATCTGATATTATAAATAGTTTCCTTTCTTCCTAGAAACAGTCATTGAGATTTATACATCAGGACTGTTACCCTGGTGACAAAAGCTGATTCATTGTTTTATTAACTTCTAAATTCATAAGGACTCCCTTTACTGGCCAGTGTCTTTCCTCAGTCTTCAAGTTCACTATGGCTTGTGTACTAGCAAGTTCCATGGGCTTTCTACCGCCTCACATTTTCTTAACTAATTTGAAAACTTGTTCATTTTTTTGTCTTTTGTTTAACATACATACTTCAGATACACTTTGGTCCACTTACATAAGTCAGACTGCTGACATTTCCATTGTAAAAGCCTTTGCCAGCCTGCTGCTTCAGCTAGCTCGCTAGTATTGCATGAATAGGAGTTAACCAAGGTTTCTAAAAGCAACGTTTCTTTTCTGCCCTCAGTACTGGGCTTCCCCACAACACACACCTAGCTGATACTACTGCTGCTATGATGACTTTAAAGTGCAGAACTGCTTTGCCACCTCACCTTTTATAATACTCTGCACCAGTTTGTTCTTCAGGGCAAACCTTGCAGCACTCATGTAGTCTCTCTAGGGGTTCACCATACCTTTAGCTTTTCATCTTCTCCTAATATGCAATTTATAACTTTCTTGAAGAGGGTCTGGATTTATTGAGTATTGCATGACTCCAAAGTAACAGAAATGTGATTCTTTGAAATACATTTCATAAGGCAGAATTTTACTAATTGAGATTCTTTCCCCACCCCAAATTCTGAATTAATAAGTTTCATTGAGTTTTAAATACCCACATCATAATGTTCTTAAGAAATATCTTACTCTGGAAGCCCACTAGATGGAAAGATTAGATTTTCATAGGTTCTGTCTTCAAAGTTTCTTTTTCCTTTTTTTAGACAGGGTCTCACTCTGTTGCCCAGGCTAGAGTGTACTGACATCGTCATAGCTCACAGCAACCTCAAACTCCTGGGCTCAAGCGATCATCCTGCCTCAGCCTCCTGAGTAGCTGGGACTACAGGCACACACCACTATGCCCTGCTGATTTTTTTATGTTTTAATTTTTTTCTGTAGCTGGTGTCTTGCTATTGCCCAGGCTGGTCTCAAATTCCTGGGGTCAAGCAATCCTCCCACCTTGGCCTCCCAAAGTGCCAGGATTATAGCCATAAGCCACTGTGCCCAGCCTAGTTCTATCTTCAAATTTTCATTTGGTTTGCAATTTATTTTTTATTTTTAAGAGACAGGGTCTCTCTATGTTGCCTAGGCTAGTCTCAAAACTCCTGGCATCAAGCAATCCTCCTGCCTCAGCCTCCCCAGTCATTGGGATTACACCACTCCCAGCTTCTGGTTTACAATTTGATACATTTTAATAACCCTCTATGAAAAATAAATTTGAAAATTTCTTAATCTTAACTCATACAGAACCCTCTGCTTTCAAGTTGGACTTCCTTAAGAGACTAAGTACAGTAGGGAATGATAGTAAAGTAGGCCCTTAGTTTCATTCAGTTAAATCATTACTACTCTCTCCTTTCCCTTTGGTTAAGAATTTTAACAAAACTTTATTTTTAAAGGAATTTTGTTCCCTGAGTTATGAGACGGATAGTTTAAAGTGCACATACACTTTACTGTGAAGCCAATGAAACAAGTTATCGAATAGAACAGTGGTACTTTTTAATCATCTAGGAACCAATATGAAGGTAGGCATTGTAGAGGTTACATAAGAAAGATGACAGGCAAAAAGCTTCCCTGGAAACTAAAACTTCATAACCTAGTTAAGGAGGCAAAACCACAAGGGTGCTAGCTAGGGCAGCATAGAAGAAAAGAGACTGGAAGATACTGAAAATCCAGGAGAAAGAAATGCTTTCCAGAGCTGGAGTTCCTCAGGGCTTCGGGGACCCGGATTTGCGTTGACTCTGATGGCATAAGGACATGGGGCCAAATCTTCAAAGATGACTATACTGGACGAACAGAGGGAGAAATAAGGAGAGAAGAGTCAGTAAGGGAGGAGGGGACCCAGGGAAGAAGACTGTTTCACAGGAGCTAAAAGAGAGAATTTCAAGAAAGAATAGGTGTGATAGATTAAATGTGCTCAAACATCCTTTGCCCTTCATCCCATCAAGAGGTTACGTCTATTTCTTCAGCCCTTGAATCTGGGCTGGCCTTGGACTTGTACTGACAGCAGGAAGCGGTGGAAGTGATGTGTGAGCTCCAGAATGTCCACCCCACAAGGCCGTGCAGCTCCTGCCTTCACTCCGTGGATGCTGCCCGAGTCTGACATGCGAGGGAGCCACGTCACGTCCCGCAGGAGAACTGCAGCTCCCCTCTGCAGCCAGCACCTGCTGCCGCCTGTGTGGTCACGTCCCATGTGCCCATGGGCCCTCCTGCCAGTGTAGCCGCACAAGTGAGCCCAGGTGAAGCAAGCAGAGGCACCACCGAGCCAAACCAAAGAGTCATAGGCCATAGTAAGTCGTCGTTTTAAGCTGCTACAATGGGGAGGCTTTGCTATGCAGCAATAGATAACGGATGTGAAACCGGCATAAAGAAGGATGAGAAATGAAGGAAGATTCATAGATTTGGAAGTCACTGGTGTCCCGCCATCTCAGTTCTGGAAAGGACCTGAATCTATCAGGAATGTTACCAATTTACGGAAGGATACATTGGAGTTATCAAGTTCTGAGGCCATTAATGGTTTAGATCATATATTTCTAATTAATAGTCTCATTCAGACTCTATGTCCGCCGAGAAATCAGTCACTGGGCTTCAACTTGCACAGAGCCAGGCAATGCGCTGATCAGGCCAACAGTGTATCCAGCCTTCCTGGCAATTATATTTCTCATTGTAAATGAATCTTTTTCATTTTATTTTTAATTTTTTAAAAACAGCCTCATCTGTATCAAAAATTAGCCCTACAATTTGATATTTACCTTATGGCTTGAACTGACAGACTTTTTCCCTGCTCTTTATAGAGTACAATATTTTTAAAATTTAAGCCATTTAAAAGTGTGTAGAACACAAAGTGAAAATCTTTCACGATCCTACTTATAACACCCCCTGCTGGGATTAACAATTGGGCCAATATAAATATATATTTATATATTTATTTTTATATTTTACATATTTTATGTATACTTATATTTATATACTTATTACACCCACTACCAGGGGTGTAATATTTGGCCAATATAAATATATAAAGATAATTTTAAATGTATATTATATTTAAAATATAATTTTATAATTTATTAATTATAAAATTAATTAAATAATGCAATGGTATATTAATTAATAAAAATAAATATTATATTTTATATATACTTATATACTTATTACACCCCTACCAGGATTAACAATTTGGCCAACCCGAATATATATGCACCCATATGCCTACCATTGATTCACCTTGAGGTCAGCTTTTCCTTCAGATAAAAGCCAAGGAATCACTATGCCCACAGTATCTGTTATCATACATTTCTCTCCAGTGTTTTGAAAGTATTTTTAAAAGAAAACCACAAACTGTAAAAATGTAGTTTGCTCCCATTATATTAAAACTCAAGAACAAGTATCCCTACATTTCTCAGTGAAATGATTTAATCCCAGGAAGAGTAACTAGTTCTCCTTCATTCCTAGCCCCTTGTGTCACCTCTTCCCCCAGGCCATGGCTTTGGCAGTTAAATCTACTAAAAGAAAAAGGATTTTTCAGGGCCCAGCTCTAAGTTAAGTTGTTTCACTTTTAAATTACATTGTTTAACCACCTCTCCATGTGAAATTTATTTGCCTAGTTTTCTAAATGTCTATCCATATAAGAAACTTTATCTTTCTTAACATTACCTTGAACATGCAATATTTAGAACAATTG